>JANHAO010025009.1:0-11467 GCA_026873985.1 Saraca asoca
TAACTAATTTAAAAGGATGATGCAAATGCTTCTTGCTTCTTTTTATTAAATTAGTTTTCCCACTATTTTTGGCAAATTGGCAGCCCTTACCACTAATTTGGGAGTATTAATTGAACCCTAGTGGGTCGGGATCTATAAACATATCACTTGGTCTTGTGTGAACACAACAAACTAAATAATCGAATCGGTTATATAAACATATCTCATGTGTGATTCCTGCATCATTGAGTGACTAACTATTTAGTCCTATCACATCTTATGTGATCTACTTGACATGACCTCTAAGTTTTAACAGTCAAGTTTTTTGCATCCAGATTGTAAAAACTTAGCTAAATTAAACCCATTAAAAATAAAGAGATTTTTCGAATAAAATTAGTTTCTTGTGTGATTACAACAAACACTAACGCCAACCAAGTAAATCTTATTATTTAAAATGGAAGGCTTTTAATTTAATATACAGTTGAGGGATTTTATTTGCGTATTAGAAGTCCCATCCATTAATTAATCAATTTCATAAATCGATTTGTGCTCTTTATGCATGATGCAACCTAAGCATACCATTTCTAAAATGACATGGCAATTCGCATTGATCATACATACATATCATATATATGAAGCGCGTAAATTAAAATATGAATGAATATAGGCCCAATAGCATCTAAAGTTTAAGTTTCTGAGCCTTTAAGAAACTTAAACGAGGTCAAAATGACTTAAAGGAATTGTACAACACAAGAAAAATCTTCAGTAGTCTTCTCGTGCTCCCACTAGCTCTTAGACCTCCATGGAATCACCGGGCTTCATTTAAGTCTCCAATTACAATAGGAAATAGAATAAAAGTTTCCTATACTAAAAATTACAAATTAAAACAAAAAGAGCTCACAGGCCTTATTTAATTATACAATCCAAAATGAATAATTACAAATATTCCACATGAGGTATATAGCCCACATCTTATTCACCATGGCAATTCGCATAAATAAACACTTAATTATGCAAGTTATAATACATAATAACATTTATTATGTATGATGCAATTTATTTTAATTAATTAGTCATCAATTTTTTGTTGCTTTAACTATTTTAAATTAATTGTTAATCATTATGACTCAAATTTAATCATATTAAATTTAATTTGGCATAAAAATATTTTCAAAAACATTTTCTGAAATTTTTGAAATTATTTGGGCTAATAATATATTGATATATCAAATATATCAAAAGGGCAGGGGTAAAATTGGAACTACTAAGGGTTAAACCCATTTTGGCACCCAAACTGCCCTGCACCTGGTACGACTGCTGGAGTCTGGAAATTTTCCAGATTCTGGTAAGTTCAAAACTTCCAGCAAAACATTTTTAGATTTCAGTGAGTATTTTCCAGATTCCGATGAGCAATTTCTAGATTTTGGCAAGCAATTTTTATGTCATCTAATTTCCTAACCATTTAGAAATAAGTCTATCACCAATTAATCAACAAAAAACAACAACAATGCAAGCTAAAATTCTGAATTGCCAAATACAACTTTTACAATAATTCATTAAACACAAAACATATAATTCAGCTAGCATGTACAGGAATTTTACAAGCAACAAAACACCCTAAAACCTCACGAAAGGCTCTGTACCACTGTTGGATTTGCTTGGTGATCAAATCGAAAGTTCAAAAATTTTATGGAAAAACAAGCCAAGCAAACTACCTTGGATCTCATTGGTTTTGGTGTTTCAACAAGACAAACTTTAAATTGAAAGCTCAACCAACCTTTTGGCTGAGCTCAGTTACACATGAAGGCTCTAAATACACCGAACCCCTGTCCAAATGTCCCACTTCCATCGATTTCCTCACACTAGAAAACGTCTGATATGGCCTCAACTCTTGAGGTCCTGATCCCAATCCACGTGTTAGCTAGAGAAGAAGATCAAATTTTAGTTTCACAAATCAATTTGAGAACCACGGTCAAAACCCTAGCAGAGCTTGACTTCTGCCCTAATTTTCCCTTTCTCTCTCCTACATCAAAACGCAGCCATAGCAGGGAAAATGGGCAAACCCAAACGACATGTCATTTGGCCAGCAGCCAGAAGCCAAAATGACGTGTCATTTTACCCCACTAAAAAATATTTTTCAGTCCTTACAATTTCAACAAATTACACTTTAGTCCCTAGATATCTAATATATCCAAATTGTGGTAATAACTCATTTTTCGTTCTGCGTGTGATTTAGTAGGCCCTTGAAATGTTAGTAAAAGTCCAAAATACCCTTCAAATCATTTAAAGGCATATAAAATTCATCTAATTAATTTTAATTAATTTTTTCAATTAATTACTTATAGACTTTAAGCTATAAGCAGACTCTAGCAAGCCCATTATAGCTACCCAAATTTTGGTGAGAGTCATCAATGGTAACAAGCCTGTCTATAGATGATCTTAATGCATGATTGAATCCTTTCATTACCTATATCCAGATTAGTCAAAGGTATGGATAAACGTTAACCTTTAAAACTAATCATGGTTTCTTAACTTTGTGAATTATTTGACTCAAATGAATCCAAGCATTCAAATCCAATCTGGGTCTCGATTCAACCTTGCCCAAGGATTTAATTAGCCAAACTAATTCATTAAGTGGCCTCGTATTTCACTCTAAAGAGTGGTAATGAATCCTCTCTTAATTAGGCAATATTTAACTGCATTTTTAGAAATACCCAGTTCAAGTCTTTATTGTTTCTCATGAATAGAGTCACTTTTGACTTAGTCAAAGTATAACCTTCCATGCAAAAGATATCCCTAAATCTTAAGTCAAAAGATTAGTCATATGATCATCATTGGAGATTAACTATTGACATAGCTTCATATAGTATCTCCAATTAGGTCTGACAAGATTACGATTGTCAGTTATGTTTCTTCAAACTAACTGAGTCATATCTACATGTGTATTCAGATGTAACTCTCTTACATCTCAGCTTGTGAGGTTAGTTGCTCATCAAATGAGAAATCACCACATCGTATAGTCTCCACAGATCTAATAACGCCCAATTATTAGATCTTGATAAATGTCATTTTGGTGCAGAAGTTATAAATCATTAATAATCAACCTCATAATCCTATAACCTTTTATAGGATTGATTAAATGAACTTCTCACCATAGACATCATCTTAATATACAATAAATAAGAAATGCAATGTAAGATGAATAAATAACCTCATATAATATCAAATTAATACAGAAAGTATAGTCATAGATACAATAGAGCTTAATCCCAATTGGCTCTAGGGCACCTATCTTAGACTAACATGAATGACTTTATGAAATTCTCTCCTTTGAAATGAAGAAAATTTCCTTCAACAGACAAGTCAAAATTTTACAAATTTCACTAAGACTATGGGCTTTACGCTAATGAGTATGTAATGTTAAAGGATAAAATAGAAGCACTAATAAGAAGGGGACACCTTTCCAAGTGTAAAAAATTTCATTGAGAAGGCGAAGACAAAAGGAAGGAAGACGTGAAAGAGGGGGACCATTCATCACTGCTCACTAAAGCAAAAGAAAAATAGATAAAAGCTGAATCCTCGATCTCGGGGACAGTAAAAACTATTGTAGGGGGTTTTGCTGGAGGAGAAATCTTTAGGGGACGCCAGAAAAAGGCACCTTCAAGTAGTATTGGTTGTGGAAGGAAAGAAGGGTAGGAAGCAATATGAGCCTATTTGTTTTACAGTAAAAGATTTTGGGGACATTAATAGAGACCACGATAACCCAATGGTAATCTTAGCATTGGTTCACAACTTCATAATTAAAAGGATACTCGTCAATCAAGGAAATTCTATTGACATTTTATATGTAGATGCTACTAGCACTTTTAATATCTTGAAAAGCATGTACAAACCTTACACAAGCATTCTAATTGGTTTTATAGGTGGATAAATCAAAGTGAAAGGGACAATGCTTTGAGGATAACTTTGGGAACTTGACCATTGACAAGAAATCTTAATGTCAATTTCTTAGTCATAGCTACCCTGAACAACACTTACAACGCAATCTTGGGAAGACCATCCCCAAACTAAGTAGGGGCCATAGTTTCCACCCCACACTTACTAATGAAGTTCCCCATAATAGGAAGGATATATGAAGTCTAGGCTGATCAACAGGTGGCCCGTAGATGCTACATGGATAGCTTGGCCAAAAATAAAAAGAATACAATTGGAACAAAGCAAGTGGTCGTTAACTCACTGAATAATGAGTGCTAGATGGTAGAGTCAACTATTTGCTAGATGTTAAGCAAGATAACCCATATTGATGCTAGGTTAGACTTAGAAGTAATATGCATCTTCAATGAAAATGATGAAAGAAAGATAAGGATTAGAGCTAAACTCACGGAAGAAGAGAAGATTCAACTGGTTGAATTGTTGAAGGAGTAAATCAAAATTTTTGCTTAGACACCCGCAGATATGCTAAGGATAGACCTAAGTGTAGTGTGTCATCAGCTATTAACTAACCCTAGCACCAAGCCTGTGCAACAGAAAAAAAAGAAATCATGGTGTCAAGCAATAAAAAGTAATTAGAAAAGAAGTAGAAATATAATTATGTATAGGTTTCATCAGAGAAGTCTCACACACTATGTGGTTAGCAAATATAGTTCTTGTAAAAAAACTAATGGAGGATGGAAAATGTGAATCAAATTTATAGATATTAACAAAGTATGCCTGAAAGATTTATACCTGCTTTCTAACATCGATTATCTGGGTGATAATGCTTCATGGTTTGAAATCTTGAGTTTTGGAGATGCTTTTACTGGGTATAATTAGCTCAAGACGCACTATGATGATGATGATGTCATTCATAATTGACCAGGGGGTTTTCTGTTACAAGGTGATGTTGTTTAGTCTCAAGAGCGCAGAAGTGATGTATCAAAGAATGATGAATAAAGTATTCTTAGAGCAAATAGACAGGATCATGGAGATTTATATGGATGATATGTTGATCAAGTCAAAAAGCATGGAACAACATTGGGCAAACTTAGAGGAAACATCCGATGCTTTAAGAAGGTATCAAATTAGGTTGAATCCGAAAAATGTGTATTCTGAGTAAAGGCATAAAAATATCTAGGTTTTATGTTGACTGAGTAAGGGATAGAGGCAAACCTGTCTAAGTGCCAGACTTTTATTAATATGAAAAGCCCATCAATCATAAAAGAAGTCCAAGTGTTAAACAATAGGATAGCCGCCCTCACATGCCTCATGTCTAGGTCAGTTGACAAACATGCTTCTTTCTTTGAATTACTTAAAAATGTTAAGAATTTTGAGTGAACTGACAACTGTAAAAAAACTTTCAAAGAGTTAAATAAGTACTTGGTCACACCACCTATACTTTCATGATCGAAGCCCAGTGAGATGCTATATCTGTACCAAGTAGCAACCTTAAAGGCAATTAGTTAGTGCTTATCTAAGAGTTCGAAGGAGAGCAAAATCCAATTTATTTTACTAGTCAGAAGTTACATAGGGCTAATATGAGGTACCAAAAGATTGAAAAATTAGCTTTCACTTTATTGACAACATCTAGGAAGTTGAAGCCATATTTGCTTAGGCATCAAATAGTCATTTGAATGATGCTCCCAATTAGATAGGTGTTGCATAAACTCGACCTTGTCGATTGCTTGGTTACATGGATAATAAAGCTTTCCAAGTACAGACTCACGTATAAGGCTAGAAGAGTAGTAAAAGGACAAGCATTGGTAGATTTTGTGCTCAAGATGTTAGAAAGAGAAAAAATTAAGCCAAGAGGCCAAAAATGGATATTTTATGTTAATGTCTTGTCAAATAGAAAGAGTAATGGGGTAAGTGTAATCTTAGAAGGACTTAGAGTTTTAGTGTTAGAGTACTTATTAAAATTTAATTTCAAAGCAAAAAATAATCAAGCAAAGTATATCACACTGATAGCGAGGCTAAAGCTAGCAAATAAGGTAGGTGCCTGGTTTATAAAGGTAATGATTCTTAGTTTGTAATTGCACAGGTAAAAGGAAATCATCAAATTAAAGAGACAATATTAATAAGGTACGCTCACATAGTAAGAAGCTTGCTAGGAGAATTCATGTATGAGTTAATAAAGATCCTAGGGCAGAAAATGATCAAGCAGACGCATTGGTTAAGCTGGTAAGAGCGACTTTAAACAACTAAACAGTAAAACATGAAACATTGCAAGCCCTATGCATAAAAAAGGTCATGAACATTGAGCAAGACAAATCTTGGATGGCCTCGATAATAGCCTTCCTAAAAGAAGGAAACTTACCAAAGCACAAATGGCAACAAAGAAGGTAGAGTGTAGGGTATCTCATTTCCTCTTGAAAAGAGATCAGTTATACAAGAAAAGATTTGTTCTCCCATCCTTAAGACATCTACATCCAAATAAAGCTAATCATTTCTGAAGAGAAATCTATGAAAGGATTTATGGAAGCCATTTGATTGGTACAAGAATCATGTTAAAAGGTACTTGGTTAGGGTATTTTTGGTAAAAAATGAAGTAAGAAGCAATGGAGCTAGTATAGGGATATGACAAGTGCCAAAAATTTGTTAAGATTTAGTGAGAACCAATAACAAACCAGACACCCATAATCTCTTAATGGTCATTTAACTTGTGGGGAATAAATCTTTCGGGCCTATACCTAATTGCTCTAGGTCAATTAAAGTATGTAGTGGTAATAGTTAATTACTTCACAAAATGAGCAGAATCCCTCCTAACCATAATGATGAACAACATACAAAAATTCATTTGAAAATCTATCATTTGTAGGTAAGACCTCCTTGTAACATTACTTTAACACAAAATGCCTATTTAGTTTTTTGTAGGTACAGATTCCTTATGGCAATCATATCTAATAACCAGAAGCAATTTACCAATGAAAGCTTTAGAGTTTCTATCAAAGGTATTCCTATAACTTGACATTATTATTAAATGACTAACCATTTTACTTCTTTTAAATTGAAGGTTAGGAATTAAGCAAAAGTTCACGTTTATTGAACACCCTCAAATTAACAGATAAGTGAAGCTAGTAAATAAGATTATCCTTAAAGGACCAAGGAAAAGGCTAGATGACACCAAAGGAAAGTAGATGGACGAATTGCCAAGTGTCCTATGGTCTTATAAGACTACAACATACTCTGCCATTGAGGAAATGTTGTTTATTCTCATTTACGAGAGTGAAGCTATGCTTCTGATCAAACTAGTGTAGTGGTTTAAGTAAAGAGAGTATTATTAGAGAGAGAAGAATGAGGAAAGAAAAAGAAGAAAAAACTTATTCATGTTACTAAAAATTAGAGAAATAACTCACCTTTATAACGAGCGATATAAAGGCAAAATAGCCAAGATCATTAATAAGAAAACTTAAAAAGAAAAAGTTTGCAAATGGCATACTAGTTCTCTGATGAGTGAATTAACCATGGAAGGTACAGTTCGAAGGGAAGCTAGTAGTATCATAAGAAGGCCTTTATAGGGTGCAAAACAATTTGTCAAATGATGGGTACCACCTTGAGACCATTGAAAGAAAACCCCTAATGCATAATTGGAATGCCACGTATCTCAAAGCATACCATGTACAGATTTAAAAGCTAGTTAGTCAGTAAAACATGTAGTAAAAATATTTGAAATGAAAATGAAGGCTATTCAACACTTAAATGAATATTGCTATTGTAAACTGAACAGTTCTCTCGATGTTATTGTAAATTCGAGTAGTCCCTTTGGTATTACCATAAACACAAGTAATCCCCTCAAAATTTTCGTAAATTCGAGCAACCCCCTTGGTATCACTATAGACATGAACAACCCTCTTGGTACTATTATAGACATGAGCAACATATCATCATCCCAAACTTAGAAAATGATAGAATAAAGGCTAAGTCAAATAGCGGCCCAAAAACATGAAAGCAAGACAAGTAGATGCTCAAAATAAAGCAGGTGACTTATTGGACGTCTTAAATAAAGAAAAATGTTGCTAGATAGAAATCACTTCATTCATCGAAAATTTGTACAAAAGAGTGCATAAAAAGAAAAGAAAAAAAGAAAATACAATAAGAGAAGAAATGGTCACTCAAGCAAAACCATATTTCTTCAAAATAGCTACCAGAGACATATCCTTCTTTATCTTTGATAGGTTGAGTGGCAAACCAGCATTGAAATAGTTAATCTATTTCATAGGTATAGATTTCCCCAAGCCTTTGTCGAACCATTTTTTATCAATCAATCTCCAAAATCTCCTTGTGAAACTAACAACTTACAATATGACAAACTATTAGTACAAAATTATGTATAGAGTAAAAAATGACAAATACAAAGGAGGAGATGTATGAAGAATAGAATAAGAGTCAAAAGGACTTAGAGACAAAAGATGGAGTACTAAAGCTTACTCATTTGAAGAATAGTCCTTAAAAGGATGACTCTTTGGTTAATGACTAGGCATTATCTACTTGATAGGATAGATGTAGTCCCTGTCATGAAGGAAGAATGGGTGAAACCTTTTGATCATGCTTGTTTTGGAAAAAGAATTTTTCCATGACCAAATAGTGGTCATCATATTTCCAAAGATCACCAAATCCAATCATTGAGTGAAGTTAATCCAGCTTCTAGGTTTCTGTTAGGAGTAGGTGAAGAAGAATAGAAAGGTGTCTATATAAGGATCCTAGTATATCCGAAGCCAGATCACCTCAAAACAAACAAGGAGCTCCTAAGCATTGCAAATGAGTTGAGAGGAGTAACCATTGAGCTTTCGAAGAACATTTTGTTGAAAGGCAAAAAATAGAGGATAGACAAGCTATTGATCGATGACATCCCTATTAAACATGACAAAGGATGAGGTGTCATAGTTGTAGGAATGCTTATCGGCATTTGTAATTGGAAGGAGATCCTTTCAATAGATTCATCTGTCATGTGGATCTTCTCTAACTTTTTCATAACTTTTGTGTCTTACCATTTGGCCAATGAAGGTATCATTTTTATGTCCAGATGAATCCACTTAAAGTTATCTAAAATAACATCAATGAGAAGAGCTCTCTCAACTTTATTATCATCGCAAGAATGTAGAGCCATGATTGTTCAGATAGGAAGTGCGAAGTAAAATGCGACGTGCTCGATAGAGTAATCACCATAGTCAATTGATTTGGTATTAGACAATGAGTCAATAAGGTTGTTTAACCTTCCAAACATGAAATTATGGAGGTCAAAATCCTACATTCAAAAATAATAATTGGCAAAAAGTCAAGCCGAGGCAAAAAAACATGTTAAAAGAGCTTTTGATTGAGTGACATTGGGAAAAAGCAGGCAAAATAAAGAAAAGCAAAAAAAAAAGAGGGGAAGAGTCACGAGAAATGTTCCCAATTCTAGAGGTAAAAAAAAACCTAGAAAAGTTAGAAGAAGATGGCAAAGAAAGAGAGAAAAATGCCTACTTTTCTTTGAGCAAAGGGTAAAAGAGGGAAGAACAAGGCATTATACTTGAGGAAGAAGGCCAAAGAACTGACAAAATGCAAGAATAAGGTTGACACTACAAGAAGAACACTGGAGACAAAGAAGAAGAAGCAGTAAAAGATGCATAAGGAAAAGAAATGAATTTGAAAATTCCAGATGCTACTTATAGAAAGGATGAAAGCCAATTTGATGACAAAAAATGAAAGGAAATGAATGATCTAGAATGTGATCTGCGTGATGACAAGATAGCTACACCTTGGGAATTGAAGAGTATAATGGACCTTACAACTGCCATTTCATAGCTAGCACATAGAAATAAAAGGTCTTTTCTATTTGGTCAACATGGAGAGGGAACGGGGGAGGCAAGTGATATAGACCAAAATGAACACCTAAGGCATGACCATTTAGCCCCCCACGTTGGTCAAATGACACCAAACCCAAACATTGGGCCATAACATTATAGGTAACCCAAACTCAATAAGTTTAAGGTCATAGTTGAGTGATTAGGAGTCTTTAGACGATCGACTGTGGCCGCAAGCTTCACCACTAGTCACACCAAGGACAAATCAAATCTCCAGTTGTGCCAATTGGTACGCTTAGAGACGTGTGCAAATGGCATGACCACATCATTAATTGCTAAGCATGAATCACACTCACACCATTAGTACGATTGAGACATGTGGATGCTCCTTACTTGCTTAGGAACATGACAATTGGCATGTTTAACACCTATATAAGCACCAAGGTATTCCCCTTTCATGGATCATTTTCTTCATTATTATTGAACCTCTATCAGAGAATTAACTTAAGTGTTAGAGTGTATTTGGTAGGCCATTTTTGTCATGCATGGCTAACTTTGTTGTTTGTGTAGACCTTCGTCTTGCTAGTTCTTATCCTGCTAGTTGTCCTTCTTCAAATGTAGAGTTTCAATACTGTATGCAATAGACTTTACTATATTTACTTTTGAACCTTGATTTATTATAAGATTTTCGCACTAGTAACCATTATTTTGATAGTTCTTAGTAATTTATATTTGATAAAATTAAATTTTTACTCCTTAAGTTTCAATTTGTAGTTTCATCTCTATATTTTGTCTTTATAATTAGAACTTTAGAATTTATTTTCATTTGTAATTAGATTGCTACACATATCAATTTGAAAATTTTCATTTGTAATTATCCAAAATAGCAAATATTTATAAATTTATACAATTATATCATGACATAATAATGACGAACTATTCATTGGAATGATAAACTATAGTAGTTTGAAAGAAATATCCAAACATATATAATGAAATTAAATCCACTGGAATAAAAAATATAAATGATTGAAATTATGACTCTTGATTCTCTTTGTAATTTTTATGTCTAGAGTTTACTTCTTTTGTTTTTATGTTATGACACTACAAGAAAAATGCATTTTAGCGAATGAAATTTTCAGTCGCTAAAAATTGAATTTAGGTTACAGATGTATTTAGTGACCCAACAGTGACCGAAAAAAAGGAGTGGCTAAAACCCCAGTCACAAAACAGTCAGCAACCAAAAATGTTTAGTAGCTGAAATTAGCGATTGAAAATTTCGATCGCTATTTCGGTCGCTGATCTCTTGCAAATTTGGTCACCATTTAGATTGTTTATGATCGAATTTTTGGTTACTATTTTGGTCGCTGATCTCCATTGTTTGCTATCGAAATTTTCGGTCTCTATTTCAATCGCTGATCTCCTTTGTTTGCGATTGAAATTTTTGGTCGCTATTTCGGTCGTTAAGATGCAAAATTTCAAGAGTTAGGTAACACTTTTATTTAATTTGTATTTGTCACATATTTTTTTAAATCTAATTTGAAGCATGTATAAAAAAGAAATATAAAAACATTCATTTCATTAAAAAAACAATTAAAACATTTATTTCATTATAAAAATAAAGTGTTGAATATAATTTAATATTTATTGTTTCAATCTCAAAATATAATTTTACTTAAATAAATCCCCTCAACAAATTAATAATATTCTAAATAACAAAAAATCTAAAT
>JANHAO010025010.1:0-11461 GCA_026873985.1 Saraca asoca
ATTAAACTAATAACTTCTTAACCCTATTCAATAATATAATTAACAATTAATTAACATTGGTCTGCAAAATCACTCTAGAGCCCCAATGGATGGATCAAAACCACAATTACAAAGAATTTTCCAAGATTTAAACACAAATATTAACATTTACATCAGTTTTAAATTCCGTGACGGTATAATGGATGCATCAAAATCATAATTACAAACAATTCCTCAAAATTTAAACACAAACCCTAACATTTACATCAATTTATTACAAATAATTCCCCAAAATTCAAACACAAATCTTAGCATTTATATCTGTTTTAAATTTCCTGATTATACAATAGATGTATCAGAACTATAATTACAAACAATTTCCTAAAATTCAAACACAAACCCTAACATCTACGTCAATTTTAAATATCATGACGATATGATAGATGCATCTAAACCACAATTACAAACAATTCTCCAAAATTTAAACACAGATGTTAACATCGGCATTAAATTCCGTGGCAGTGTGGTCTAATTGATTAGCTTAAAAGAATTTAGGGTAGGTAATTGGCACAATGTCAATCAAAAAGCGAGGGTATAGTTGGAAAAGGGTGTCATTTCAACGCAACTTTGACGCTCTGCGCTCACGTTCGTGCAACTTTGCATTAAACTAAATAAAATCCAACTGGCCATTCCTTCAATTAATGCTCCATCAACCCACCTTCTTCCACACCCAAACAAGTAATGATACCAAATTAAATCAACCCAACCTCCCTTGTCACACCCCTTTATATAATAATCTAATCTAATCATGATTTGAGTGCCCATGAGTATACAAATAAGAAAATTGTCTATCTCACTTCTATTTTTATATAACTTCTCTAGCAATTATATATGCAATAAAATTTATGTGTAAATAATTAGTAAATATGAAAATAATTCTAAGGCTCCTAATGAGTTTTGGATGATCAACATGGGGTTAAAGGATTTTCCTAATTATGTTTGCTGTGTTTCTGTGCAGAAAAAGGAATTCTTGGATCCATCAAATCGTCAACCCAAAAAAAGAACCTTCTTTGTTTTACAGTTTTAGAACATAAGTAGCTTAAAGGTCAAAGCCAACCTCAGATCTCCCCATCCTTGTGGCACAAGCATAGACAGATTTTAGGAAAAAGCCAGAGACCTTTGTCCAAAAACCACATCGCTTACCAACGTTTAGAAGAGGTGAGGGTTACCTTTCTCTGCTGCATTCTCCGTATCTTCCAAGGCTTCATTAGTTGCAAGTTTGAACAGTTTCTGAGCTAACCGTAATTATGTTATGCTTCTCTTCACAAAGCTACTTCCTTTTTGCAACTTAATTTGTTTCATGGTCAAATGCCCACTTTTGTTATCGGCAACTTTCTCTGTCTTGGCCTTATTCCAATCCAAAAGTAAGACTACCTATCGAAACGGTTTCATGATTCGATTCATTCATTTCTAATCTCTTTCCTTCTGGGTGGTTCAAATTTCTTATCTTTTTAATTTTTTTTTCTGCAATTCCTTTGCTTTAGCTAATCACGCTTTTCTCACTTGCTTCCTCATTTCTAAATGTTTAATCTTCTCAGCTCAGGTGTGAATTTAGGATTAAGGGCGGTAGGATAAAGTGGTATTAAGGCAGATTTCTATGTTGGTCAATACATGATACTCTTCTTTGTGACATCTAATTTCCTCAAATAGTAATAGGTTTCTGATATTCCCATGGGAAAAATTTGGTCTTTCTTCCATATTGTTGGTTTCCTGTGGTTATCTGTTCTCTATTTCTCTCAAGTCTGTTTGGCTGGTCTTCAAAATGTTGGCACAATCCCTCTTGGCTATCAAGGCGCTCAAATGAATTGGATTGACAAAGATGGCAAATTTCTTCTTTCAACTAATAGAGAATTCATCTTTGGCTTTAGCGCCACCACTGAAGACAGCGCATTATTTAAGCTAGTAATAATCCACCAGGAAAGTTCCCAAGTGGTTTGGACTGCAAATAGAGAAGTTCCTGTCGCTAATTCTGATCAATTTGTGTTTGATCACAAGGGTAATGCCATGTTGCAGAAAGGAGGAACCGTAATTTGGTCTACAAATACAAGTGGCAAAGGAGTTTCTTCAATGCAATTGCAGGACACAGGAAATCTGGTTTTGGTTGGGAATGATAATAGAACAATTTGGCAAAGTTTCAGCCATCCAACAGATACCTTATTACCAACTCAGGACTTCACAGAGGGAATGACACTTGTCAGTGAACCCAACAGTAATAACTTGACCTATTTTCTTGAGATCAAATCTGGTGATATGATTCTTTCTGCTGGTTTCCAAACTCCACAGCCTTACTGGTCCATGCAGAATGATAACCGCAAAACCATTAATAAAGATGGTAGCATTGTTGCTTCAGCTTCTATTGGCACGAATTCCTGGAGGTTCTATGATAAGAAGAAATCCTTGTTATGGCAGTTCATTTTTGCTGAAGACACGGATGCAAATGCCACTTGGATTGCTGTTTTGGGAAGTGATAGTTTTATCACTTTCATTAATCTCCAGAGTGATGGGCCAAATGGAGCTTCACCAACAAGAATACCTGCAGATTCTTGCAGTACACCAGAACCTTGTGATCCGTATAACATCTGCACAAGCAACAGCAATTGCCGGTGTCCTTCAGTTCTTAGCTCTTATCCCGATTGCAAACCTGGATTTGTCTCTCCCTGTGATAGCTCTGTTGATTTTGTAAAAGCTGATGATGGGCTTAGTTATTTTGCACTTGAATTCCTTTCACCCTCTTCAAAAACTGACTTGAGTGGTTGCATAACTTCTTGCTCAAGAAACTGCAGTTGCCTAGCTATGTTCTTCCACAACAGATCGGGAAATTGTTTCTTGCTCGACAAGATAGGGAGTTTCAAGAATTCTGATACAAATTCTGGTTTTGTTTCTTATATTAAGGTCTCTAAAGATGGAAGCACAGGCAAGGGGAGCAGCAATAAACACACCGCAGTTGTTGTGGTCATTGTTCTATTTACGTTGATTGTGATTTCTGGTTTGCTCTTTTTGGGACTTAAATTTTACAAGAGGAAGCAAAAATTGCCAGAGTCTCCTCGAGGGAGTTCAGAAGAGGATAATTTCTTGGAGAACTTGACTGGAATGCCAACCCGGTTCAGCTACAAGGATCTTGAAACCGCCACGAATAACTTCTCTGAGAAGCTTGGACATGGAGGTTTTGGGTCAGTTTATAAAGGAGTTTTACCAGATGGGATTCAACTAGCTGTGAAGAAATTGGAAGGGATTGGCCAAGGGAAGAAAGAGTTCCGGGCTGAAGTTAGCATCATTGGCAGCATTCATCATCTCCATTTGGTCAGGCTTAAAGGTTTCTGCGCTGAAGGAACTCACCGGCTTCTTGCTTATGAATACATGGCGAATGGCTCATTGGATAAATGGATATTCAGGGGAAACAACAGAGAATTTATCCTGGATTGGGATACTAGGTTCAATATAGCACTTGGAACAGCAAAAGGTTTGGCTTACCTCCACGAAGATTGTGACTCGAAGATTGTACATTGTGATATCAAACCAGAAAACGTGCTTCTTGATGACAATTTCATGGCTAAAGTTTCAGATTTTGGTTTGGCTAAGCTAATGACTCGGGAACAAAGCCATGTCTTCACAACATTGAGAGGCACAAGAGGCTATCTTGCGCCAGAATGGATCACAAACTATGCCATATCAGAGAAAAGTGATGTTTACAGCTACGGGATGGTGTTGCTAGAGATCATTGGAGGAAGGAAAAACTACGATCCAAATCAAAGTTCTGGGAAATCCCACTTCCCATCTTATGCTTTCAAGATGATGAATGAAGGGAAGCTGAAAGACATTCTTGATTCAAACTTGAACATAGACGAAGAAGATGAAAGGGTTCAAACTGCTATCAAAGTTGCTTTGTGGTGCATACAGGAAGATATGACTCTGAGGCCTTCCATGACAAAAGTAGTCCAAATGCTTGAAGGTCTCTGCATTGTTCCTAAGCCGCCAACATCTTCTCCTTTGGGTTCTCGGCTCTACTCCGGTTTCTTCAAATCTACAAGTGAAGGAGGAACTTCCTCAGGCCCATCAGATTGTAATAGTGATGCTTATCTGTCTGCAGTTAGGCTTTCAGGACCAAGATGACAAATAACTTTTTCCTGTTTAGTTTTGGGTACAGTGATTGTTGAGGAAATGGGTATCTAATTTGGAGTAATAACACTTAGGTACTGTTGTATAAAGTTTTCATGAGTCATGGTATTGTAAATTTTTCTTAAAGTAGTCAAATTTCGTAATACGAATAGCATCCCACTATATAATCTTCTTTCCGGCACTTGTTTTGACGCCATGTAGAATTTTGCAGTTTCATCCTGAAGAGCAGAGATTATGGTAAATTGGATAGAGGTCAATACAAGTTTAACCTTCACTCTCAATAAACAATGTCCTCACACTAAAATATGTAAATTTGCCTCCTTTCAGTTAAATTTCTCTTACTGTGTCTAAACTTCACAGAGACCTGCTTTATTGTTTTAGCTGATTAAGGGCTGAAATGAGGCAGCCCAATCAGAGCATACGTGTGGCCTGAAAGCCAAGATGCCCAACTTGGCAACATTATACAAAATTAATAGGATCTACTACCTTCTTTGTTATGCACACTTCAGTCACTATTTTGTGTTAAGTTTAAAATTGATATATCAACCGAAAACAGCTGTTCAATTGTATCCATGGCTAATTTTTTAGGAACATTTACGATACAGTTAATGTATTTAATTGTTGTTGGCGCCAGTGTTTATGTATATAGATGTAGGCTAATTACAAACATTAGAGTAAATCACCGTTTTGGTTTCTGAAAAATATACATTATATCAAAATTTTTTCAAAAATATGTTTTACATCAAATAAATATCTTTTTTCTAATTTTTACATCAAATCAGCCATGTTTTCCTGTTGCAAGTCTGAACTGAAAGTTTAGTTTATTTATATATCTCTATTTTAATCTTTGAAAAATAGAGATTATATCATATTTTTCTTGAAAATATTTTCTCTAATTAATATTCCTTCAAAAAAATAAGTCAAGCCTTTAATATAGAAAATTGATTTAATTACATATTTCAATTTTTTTAATAGAAATATTTTAAAATCAAAATCAAATTTGTTATTTAAATTTTGTCAATATTTTTCTTAATATCAAAGTTCAAATGTCTATTTTAAACTAAAAATTATGTGTTTAATTATAGTTTTGTGTGAATACTTTTAAAGCAATATATTAAACATGAATTTATAACATATAATTAAATAATATTTTACATTAAATAAATAGAGTTTTTTTTTATAATTCATATCCTTTAAAAAATAAGTCAAGCCTTTAATATAAAAAATTGACTTAATTACATATTTCAATCTTTTAGTATGAATATTTTAAAATTGAAATTATATTTATTATTCAAATTTTAGGACTATCTTCTTGATATCAAAATTCAAATATTATATTTTAAACTAAAATTATAGTTTTGTGTGAATATTTTTAAACCAATATCATTAACATAAGTTCATAAAATATAACTAAGTGATATAGACAAAAGATAATATGCTTAATTTTTTTAATAAAATTATTCTAAATAGTTTACTGATTTAATATAGAAATTATTAATTAAATATGTGAGTTTTTTTTTAAATTTTTTAAAATAGATATTAACATTAATTATATAATTTTTATCAATATCTTTATTATACCAATTTTTAAATATCATATTTTCAAAATAAAAATAATATGATTGCCTACCATTTTGTTAACGCTTTAATATAGAAAATATTAATTATTTTTAATCAATATATTTTACAATTGTGTTAATACTTTAAACTAATATATTAAACATGAATTTATAAAATAGTATAGGTATAATATTGTATATTTTATTTTCTAATTTAAATATTTTAAAATAAGATAAGTCTATAATAGCAAGTATTGATACATTTTCACTTTATTTATTTTTCAAAATAGTTATTATTAAAACTATAATTTATCTAAGACACATTAAATAATTAGCACAATAAGAGTGGAGTTTTAATTAGATAAAATGTACTTATTTAATGTAAAATATATTTTCAGAAAATTTTGATATAATATTTATCTTTTAAGAATTAAAATAAAGATATATAAACAAACTAAACTATCATGTTAGATAAAGAATGTAACAACAAGATTAATTTGATGTAAAAATTAGAAAAAAAAATATGTATTTGATGTAAAATATATTTTAAAAAAATTTAATATAATATTTATCTTTTAAAAATCACAATGATAATTTATGCCAAATATTATCTTTAAAAATTTATATATTTATATCAGACATGATTAATTTAATTCAAATAATATCATACGTGTAATTATAAAATGTATCTACAAATAGGACATCATTGATATAAAATACCCTACACGTCGAGATGACGGTGTTAGAGTGAGATGGAGTAGAATTGACGTCTTCAAGTGTCACTGTTATAGCTTGCGTCCTTGCTGTTTGGTTTTTTAATGGTCGACGAAGATTGACAGCGAAATATCTTTAAATTTAAGGAAATTGTACTATTCTATACCTTGTGAGGATCTGGATCTGCTCCCTTTAATTCAGGACAGATAAAAAAATATAACTTTTTATTTTAAAATTCATAATTAATTTATATTTATTCTCTTTTAAATTTATATTCTATTGTTTTTTCTATAACTTAGGATCCTTGTGGATACCCAAGGCTTTATAATTAACAAGACAATGACTTACTCTTATTTATTGTTCTTAGAGAGAGAGAGAGAGAGAGAGGTGGCATTATTGAAAAAGATGGAAACGAAGACAGAGCCAGAGATGGAGACAGCAAGGCAAACTTGAAAAGTTCTAATGTATATTATAAATAAAACGAGATTCTTACCCCCTTAAAATATATATATATATATATATAAACTTAAAAAAAAAGAAATATGTAAGTAGTCAAAAAGCAGAATCACATATTTCTGGTTTAACTATGAATATCTTTGTGTTTTATCGGATAATGGCCTCAACCTAATTTGAATTCATAAATCAGGCAAAGAGATTTCTTCCACTTTGGCCTGTCTTTTTCATTCAGACAGCAACATTGAAAAAGACATTAATGAATCAAACCAAGTTTTCATCATTGAAGCTCAAAACTATTCTGCAATTCATGTTCACAGACAAAACAAATTCCACGTTGTCTGCGGCTCCTAATCATAATAAAAAAACCTACGTTATCATGAATCAAATGATTCAGAAATTAGCATACTTTTATCAAGAATTAAAACATTTCTAATAATTTTTTAAAATGGCTTGGAGACAATGTAAACTCTTTAAACCATGAGTCAAAAATAAATATTTTATGACTACAAGTTATAAGTAAAACAAAAAAAAAAATCTATAAAGAAACTTTTTGTTTTTTGGTTAAAAAAGCCAAAGAGAAGGAAGAAAGGCATAAAAGAAACAAATAGAATTAAGATCATAAAAATAACCAAACTCCTAACCTATTAAGAGGTCTTGGCCATTTGTGCTGCCAAAGAACGTACTTCCATTAAACCAAGCTTGTAAACTCCCATTGGATGACATTGAGTCTTCCTAACAAAGTAACAATGTCTTTAATCATCACTTGAGATTTCAAAGGAGTCTTAGTAGAGAAATTAAGGAGATTGATGTGATAAGGGGATGGAAGGATTGTGATGTATCCCGTATTAGGATTGAAGAGAGACAAAAAATAGGCAAGCAAAGATCTAAAACCCAAAAGAACCATAATGCTCTTAGTATTATGACCATGTATCCAAAAAAATCCTCTTGAAGGAAGCTGATGATTATTTGAAGAAAAAGACACGTAATAGCAAATAATTCTCCAATTATGAGATTTGTAGAAATGAACTCCAAAATGCAACACAACTAAATGAGAGATGATAAAACAAGAAGAGGCTGATATAAGATTGACTAAGCATTCTATCCAGAAGAGTTCATTCTCATATGCTCAACCAGGGTGATACCATTTTGTTTATCGCATTCCAGAGAGAAATTAAGGAATCCAAAGGAAAGATAAAAATACTTCTATGTTTTAAAAGCATCTTTTGCATATGGAACCCCACCTTAAAACACCACCTTGTTCCAAATAAGCCAAATTGTACAAAAAATAAGAGTAATAGGATAGAGGAGATCCTGCACCACATGGTTGTGTTTATTAGCAACAACTAGGCACATTTGAAGGCATTGGACAATCTCAAGAGGATGAAGACGATCTAGCCTAATAGTTAAAGGGGATGCAAAGCACAAGGATCTAGTAATGGGACATGAAATGAACAAATGATTCACATTTTCATTTCTATATTACATAAAGAGCATAACTGAGTAACTTTCATATGTCTATGATTCAACAAATTTGCACTTGGAAGAATTTTATTGCACAACTTCCATAGAAAAATAATAAATCTCGAAGGTAGGGGAATTCTTCAAAGTTTGTCCTAAGGAAATTGATATTGGATGTTATCATTAGTAGTGAGCAATTGGTAGCCTACTCTGATTGAATAAGTAACATTTGAGGATTCAGTCCAAGCCAACCAATTTGGGGTCCCTTGAATTGAAATGAGGATTTTCAAAATGTATCTACCATATTATTAGGACAAAATACTTAAAGATTTGAAGAATTCCAATTTCTGTTTGAAGTAGATAGAAAATTAGAAAGATAAGTTTGTTTCAATACAATAGAGCCTCTTTTAAGTTTAAACTAGAACTTCGAAAAGATATTCATGAGCTTTCCATCTCCCACTTGCCATTTTAAGTTATTTGTAATGATGTCTGAGGCCTTAACAATATGCTTCCATCTCTAAGAACCATGTGGTTTACATTGAAGCATTGCTTCCAAAGATCCTTGACCATATTTGGAAATCATAATTTGGACCATCAAAGTAAGTCTGGAAACAACTCTCCAAGCCTGCTTAGAAAGCATAGCTTTATTAAAAGCAAAAAGATCTCTCAACCTTACTCCACCCTCAATTATAGGTTTAGTAATTCTATTTCAAGTCAAGAGATGAATACTATGGTTGTTAGAACACCTTTGCCACCTGAACTGTTTGATTATAGACTCCATATAGGAAATGGATCTTTAAGATAACAAAGTTGTGACCACTTGATAAGCAGGGATAGCATTGAGAACACTTTTACACAAAGTGAGCCTAGTTGCTTGAGATAAGAGATTTGATTTCTAGCCTTGAACCTTATTATAAATCTTTTGAATCAACTCCTTCTCAATAACCCCCTTATCTTTAAAATCATCAACATAAGTATCTAAATATTTTTCAATTCTAGGCACAGCTTTGACACCTAAGCTCCCAGACAAGAACTTCCTAAATGCTTTAATAATGTTATCAAAACCTTGATGACAAGCTTTGATTCATTCATATGTAAACCAGATATTTTAACAAAAGATTAGGACATGTCTTTCATTTTGTTGCAAGATTCCATATTAGCCTTGAAAAAGACTAGTAAGTCATCAACACAAAATAGATGGTTGACTTTAGGGGCTTTCCTTGCCAATTGAATTCCTTTGATCTCATTATTGAAATTAGCCTAGGACAACATTAAAGACAAAACATTTACACAAATTATAAATAAATAAGGTGACAATGGATTACTTTGTCTCAAGTCACATCGAGGTGTAAAAGACTCAATGAGATCATCATTAATCAACACCCTGTAAGACATAGTTGAAACATATTGCATAATGATTGAATCTAGGACAAAGAAAAATCCATTGATTTTAGAACTGATTCAAGGAAATTCCAAAAAATGCTGTCTTAAGCTTTAAAGAAATCCACCTTCAGTGCAGCCCATTTTTGTTTAGACTTGGAACATTTCTTCATATATTGAAATAGTTCAGTGATAATTAAAATGTTATCCATTATAGTTTTGACTTTGAGAAATGCATTTTGAAAAAGGGTAATAATTTCTTTTAAGATAGGCTACAATTTCTGAACCAACATTTTGAAAATGAATTTACAAGGAACATTGCATAAACTGATAAGCATATAATCAGCCATCTTAATCTGTACCTTATCTTTAGGAATTAAAAAAATGATGGTCTCATTGAGGCTTTTAAGCAAATACCCTCTGTAAAGAAAAGAAAGAATCATGTGAAATACATCATTTCCAACCACATTCCAATACAATTGATAAAATCTGCTTGTAAAACCATTTGGTCCTAAGACTGCATCAGATCGAGTTGAAAACATTGCAAACTCCACCTCCTTATGAGTAAATGGTTTGAGAATCAAATCCTTGTGTCTTTGGAATAATTTAGGATGTTAATTAGATTCAAGGATGAATGACGTTGCTTGTTGTTGACGATGAAATTTGGTTAGTATGGAGGACTCGAACTTCAGCCAACAGGGAGGAGTTCTGAGACCTAATACTGCCTTTGAAGTGTGGAAGAGAAAGGACTGAGAGGAAGAAGAAGGAAAAGAGAAACAACACGTTTACGTGGTTCGGCCAAATCTGGGCGACACCGAACCCTACGTCCATGATGGAGATTTTATTAATGTAAAGTAATTTATAGAGTTTCTGCTTACAAGACCTCTCTCCTTCTCTCCTTCTAATAATGTAATCCTATTTATAGAGGAAGGAGGGGTTACATGCATTAATTACCAGTTACAGTGGTGTTGCATCAAACTATAAATGAGAAAAGACAGCAAAAGGGCTAAAATCTAACTATTGCAGAAAGTAGGCTGTTGAATGGTCCCTTTAGGTTAGCGGTAGACTTGTGTCTACTGCTCGACGTCCTGAGCAGGGGATTTCTGGCTTGGAGGCATCGCGGGTTCTGCTGTAGTGAGCTAGGTGTCGCTGTAGTGAGAAAGCAAGCTTGAGCGGAATGATTGATCACTCGACGATCCGGTCTTATGGTTTCTTCGCTGTACGCGGGGGAGGCTATTTCATGGAATATACCTAAATCCTCTCGCAGCGTCGTTGTATTGTGACGAGCGAGGCAGGGCTAGTGTTAGGAGCACTTTGCTGTTGCCGCTTTCTAATGGGCAAAGTGAAGTTTGATGTAGGCTTCTCATCGAAGCGAGGAACTTGATTTCTACCATGCACGGGGACTCGCCCTCGTGAGGCCACTATGTTATATATATAACATAAGCCTCCCAACTCTCAGTTTACTTTGTGGACCAGGAGTTACAAGTTTTCGAGACTTGATTCGTATCTTCAATCAGTGTCCTTCTTTGATCGAGACGTCGTGTCAGATGTCTTTTCATTCTGCTTTAGGCCATACTTTTCCCTATTTGCTATTTTTGGCTGTTGGCATGGCACTGCCGCTTGTTTCGAACTATTAGATAAAGATCAAATCAGATTTTCTCTGGATTCTTCAAAGGGCTGAGCGGGTCTATTTATAACTTAGGGCATTCTTTCTTTCGTCCCAGAGAAACTCAATGGAG
>JANHAO010025011.1:0-11458 GCA_026873985.1 Saraca asoca
TCTCAAGTGAGAGCTTCTCGGGGAAGTCATTTTAGGCTTGCTGTAGCGACGGGGTGCGGTCGCTGTCTTGACGTCTGAGCCTGCTGTCGCGTGATCGCTAAGGCATGGCTCTTTGGACCACGGTGTGGTGAGGCGGTCGAGACAGGATCTGGTGCCAGATGTGCTCGCTGCTACTTGCCTGGAGCTTCCGAAGGCTCTTTGCTGAGATGCGAGGACTGATCCTCAGACTCTCGGGGACTTGTCCACGCGAGGACATTTTTGGTGTATAACACCAATTGAATGATATTATTGTGCAATTGTCCAAAAGTGGCCATATCCCAATATTGTAAATTATGAGCTATAAAAAGTAATTTTGAAATAAACTTAAAAGCTAGAGAACATGTGTAGCTAGTATTCCAGGGTTTAAAAACAACACAAATATATTCTGGTATGTATGTCATATATTTTCAAATTGAAAACAAGGCTTCTTAAAAGGTTTAGTTCTAGTTGTGTTAAGAAAAATAGGAGTATGGTCAGATGCTACTAAAATTAAACCCTGGACTTGAGAATAAGGAAAAAGCCTATCACAGCCTAAATTGTTTGGTCATGATCGGCATGAATGTCAATTTCCCAATTAATAAACACCAACCTATGCTTTTTTTTTTCCATTTTCATTTACACTCACACTCGCTTCAATTTACCTTAATCCAATTTACTCAAGTTTATTTATTTAGTTGAGAAATCAAAACTCATGTAGTAAAAAGACACCTTCTTATATTCCTGCTTACATAATGTATAAGACATTGCCCTTAAAGGCATATGTCCATTAAACAACAATATTCATGGTTATCCAATAATTTTTCCAAAATTTATATATATTCCACTGGCTAGCTCTATAAGTCATTCTTTTGCAACAACCTATATATCCTTTCAATAACAATGCAAAACAAAAGTTTGTTTAACCTATAACTTGGCAAGGATTAGAAGTATAGGTTAGACTAACTATGTCCTTGAGGACTCTATGAACATGTGATTTACATGTTTCAAAAGGTTAGCAAAATATATAGATAATAAATCTCTCACGGATCAAACCATCTTAAGGCCATCATCAACAATACGTATAAGGGTTATGGAAATATGATTTCCACCTCATGTAAGACTTTGTAGCCAACTAGACTCAAAATTACTACATAATGAACCCTAATCTCATACATGCCTAATAGACTATCTATTGTGGTGGTGGAAGTATTAGTAGTAATCTCCATTAGACCATTATTTATCTTACTTCTCAGAGGTAGGATAGTTGCTATATCTTGAGAATCTAAAAAAAAAAATGGTCTCTAAAAGAGTGAGTCTGGGGCTTAGGGAGATAAATTCATACTAAATTTATGAATTAATCTAACAAAAACAACATATATATGCATCAACATCAAAAGCAGGCAATCATATCTCATATCCAATAGCATAAACAAGTTTTTAAGTTTCAAAGCCTCACCTTTGAATGGTTTCATATCACCTTGTATATAGCACATTATACTAAATTAGATTTCTTAGGGCCTTAAGCCACCATTCTTATTCATTATGTTATTTATTATCATGGTAACATATTTTAACATTCCACAAAATAATAAAGCAGGTAAAAGCAAATGCATAGAAATAATAAATCTCCCTGTTGCTCCAATCCAACCTTATCGCACATGATCTCAGCCTTATCCCTCCAAGCTAGCTTTATCCCATCATCATATCTAATGTGCAGATTTAGAATCCGGTTCTTTTTCCCCATCACATCCCATCGTGCATATTTCAAGTCTCATGAAAACTATTTAAACTGTCAATAATAACATGGTCATATAGTATATCACATGAGACACAATTCTTTCATAATCTCATTATCATCATTCCTTATATATCATATACCATCCCATATCTCATGGGAAATTATCAGACTTTAAACAATACCATTCACAACTATCGTATCACAACATTCTCATTCAATTATGATTTCTCGTTCCATTACCATATTAACAACTATGATTACTGTAATAATATTAATGTATAGATGTTTATTAGATTTATTCATATTGGCTTACCAGCTACTGATTTAGTTTTCCTTAATTATTATTTTTGAACTAGTTAGAGTTAATGTTAGATTAGATCAAAGTGAATAGGAGATATCTTAGAAAGAATTGGAATTGAGCAAAAAAATGTGAAGATTTCTAGAGGTACGATAAGAAACATGAGCAGAATTGAGCTTGAAATTTGATTTGACTCGAGGAAAAATCAGTTGTAAATGTGACTCTGCTAGCCAAAATTCGTAATCTTTGAAGAAGTCAAAATTCAAATGCAATCAAAATCAAATAAACATAGTAGGATGGTTTGATTTGAATCACATGAATTTAGTTAAAATCTTAATTCAAATCTTAAGAACAAAATGCCAGATTTTTGCGAGCATGATCCGAAGTTGAATGTAAAAGTTGTGATTCGAATTATGCAATTTATGTTTACAAGAAAATAGTAGAAAATAGGGAAAATAACTACCAATCTCACACCACATTTTAGGAATTCAATACAACATATTTTGGAAACTTAAACATGCATAAAACTCAACTATTTCAATAGAAATCTAACCCTTATAGCAACAAATCCATTCTACTCAAACTTTGTCACAAAATCATAAATACCCATTTCTCCTCAACTTGCACCATCATCAATAGATCACAAGTAGCAAATGTACTATAATTCATAGAAAGGTAAGCATTACTTAGCTTGATAGTTGGAAATAGAAGAACACAACTAATCTCATAAGGTTCTTTTATACTTTTCAAAAACAAAAGAAGAGCATATTAAATTCTTAAATTTTCAAGGTTTTTCTTCCATCAAACAATCAAATATAATAAAATTATGGTTTCACTTTATAGAGACAAGCTAAATACACACGATTTGAACTCTAAAAATAGCATAATTTCAAATGAGTTCATGGGTCAAACAGTGTCATAAATAGTAACTATGAGCTTCAAAAATTAATATCTCAAGTTATGCTTAATGAATCTATGTGATTTTAATATCAAATTAAAGAGGAAGAAGAGAGGAGTCAACAGTAAAAATAAGAGAAAATGATAAGAAAAGTTAAGTGACTTACATGAGGAGAAAGAGTGAATGTAGAGGGAGAAAGCTTGTTTGTGAAGAAGAAATATGAGTTGTATGGGTGCAACCGGGAGATGGGTTGAAGAAGAAAAAGGCAGCCAGCATTAAGGGGAAAAATAAGAAAAATCCAATCAACTTCCCATTAACTAGAAGTTGACCAATTTTCTTTTTAGCAATTTTTCCCATTTTCTCCATTTGAGTTCAAATTTCACGTACTCACTAATTAGCGGCCATGAAATTTTACCACAAATTAGTTTAATTAATTATCTTTATAATGACTATAATTTTACCCTTGCTGGGTACCCATAGCCCTATTTCAATCTTTTCAAAGTTTTCTAGAAATTAAATCCTGAAAACATATATTTAATTTTCTAGACATCCACAACGAAAATTTTGGTTACTTGAAAATTTCTAAAATTCATATAATCTATTTCTTCCATATTTGGACTCCTCGTAGCCTAAAATTATAGTTTCAAAATTCTCAAAAATTTCAAATTTACCATTTTCAAATTTTTGAAAATCCATTTTATTACCAAAATTGATTTTAGAAAATTTGGGATATTATAATTCTCCTTCTCAAAAGAATTTGTCCTCAAATTCTGTGCAATGATAGTAGGTTAAACAAACAAATTAGTAGTTATAGATGACATTCCGTTCTAAGCATTTATTATACATGTCCCCTACCGAATAATTGTGGATATTTCTCTCGAATCTTAGATTCTAACTCCCAAGTAGCTTCTTGTTCATTATGTCAATCCCATAGCACTTTAAGCATAAGAACTTCTTTTTATCTTAGCTTTTGAACCTATCAATCAAGAATAGCTTATGGTTATTCCTCATATGTCAGTTTGTATCTAGTTGAATTGGTTCTTCCTTGATGATATGAGACTCATCCAGACATATTTTCTTAGCATAGAAACATGAAATACTGGATTAATTCCTTTCATTTTAGTGGCAAGTCCAAATGATAAGCTATGGCTCCTATGCTTTTAATACTTCTAAATGGTCTGATGTACCACGACATTAATTTTCCCTTTTTGCCAAAATGTATGACTCCTTTCATAGGGGACACTTTAAGAAATACCTGATCATCAACTTTGAACTCTAATTCTCTTTTTTTTTACTGGTCTTGATTTGTCTTCATTTGATCTCAAATTAATTATACCTTTATCAACGGCATCTACTATAAGATCCGTTCCTAGCTACTTTGCCTCTCCTAACTCAAACCAAACTATAGGAGATCTACATCTCCTCCCATACAATGCCTCATGTGCCATTTGAATACTGATTTGATAACTGTTGTTGTAAGCAAACTCGATAAGCCATAAATATCTTTCCAACTTCCTTCAATTTATCACGCATGCTCGAAGCATGTCCTCTAGAACTTGGATTGTTCACTCTAAGTGACCATCAGCTTGTGGTTGGAAAGCCATGTTAAGCCGCAACTAAGTACCTAATGCTTGTTGAAATGATTGCCAAAAATGAAAGGTAATCTGGGTACCACAATCTGAAATAATCATTAATGGTACACCATGTAAAGGAACTATTCGATCTAGGTACATTTGTGCATATTGTGCAGTTGAATAAGTCATCTTAACTATCAAGAAATGAGTCAATTTAGTTCAGCATTTGATAATGATCCAAATCAAATCATAACCTTTTAGTGACTTTGGCAATCCAACTAAGAAGTCCATTGCTATGCTTTCTTATTTCCATTCTAGAGTTTTGATAGATTGATGCAATCCTGCTAGACTTTGATGCACTGCTTTCACTTGTTGACATGTGAGGCATTTAGTTACATATTCAAGTATGTCTTATTTCATACCTTCCCACCAAAGGATATCTTTTAAATTGTGATACATTTTAGACTTTCCTGGGTGCATCTTATATGATGAGTTATGTGCTTGATGCAAAAATCATTGTGAACACTTGAGGGAACCCATAATTGTCCTTCCTTTTTGAGCACCCTTATCTCATCAACTACAAAATTCAAGTTTGGTTCCATTTCCACTATCTGTTGAAGAATTGTATATTGTAGGTCTTGTTTCTAAGCTTCCTTGATACGCTTAACCATCACCGATTGTACTGTCATATGGGTCAAAATTAAGGTTTGATCTAAAACTTCTAGTTGCACTCCAGTCTTTTCAAATTCTAGATAGAGACATATCTATTTTTCTTCTTTTAAAAGAAGATGGGCTAAACTGCTTGTCAATATGTGACTCAATGCATTTGCTACTACATTTACCTTACCGGGATGATACAATATTGAACAATTGTAATCTTTTACTAGCTCCATTCATCTTTATTCTCAAAGATTAAGATCTTTTTGCTTAAAGATATATTTTAGGCTATTTTAGTCTGTATTGATTTCATATGTTTCTCCATCCAGATAATGCCTTTATTTCTTCAAATACAACCGCCATTTCTAGATCATGAGTAAGGTAATTCTACTCACGCTTCTTCAATTTCTGCAATGCATACATGATTATTCTATCATTTTGTATCAACATACATCCTAATCCAATTCGTGAAGCATCGTAATTCACTATGTAGCCACTTGATCCAGATGGCAGTGCCAATACCAAGGCTATTGTTAAACATCTCTTTAACATTTGAAAGCTTTCCTCACAAATAAAAGTTCATTCAAATCACACTCCCTTTCAAGTAAGCTTAGTTAATGGCACAAAAATTTTGGAGAAATTTTTGACAAATTTCTAATAATACCTAGCTAATCCAAGGAAACTTCAAATTTTCATGACTATCATAGGTCTAGGCCAATTTTCCACAACTTCTACTTTCTAAGGATTAACATGCATCCCTTCTTTTGACACTACGTGAACATGAAATTTGACATTAGTCACCTAAAATTCACATTTGGTAAATTTCATATAAAGCTTATACTCTCTCAGCATCTGCAACATACCCTCATATGTCGGTCATGTTCTTCGTCACTTTTGGAGTATACCATTATATCATTGATGAATATGACTATGAATTTATCTAGATCTAGTTTAAAAATTTGATTTATCAAGGTCATAAAGATAGCTGGGGCATTCATCAACCCCAATAACACTACAGGGAATTCATAGTGTCCATAACATGTACAAAATATGATCTTGGGCACATCTTCTTTGCAAATCTTCAAATAATGATACCCGATCTCAAGTTTATTTTTGTGAAATATTTTGCCCCTTGTAACTGATCAAATAAATTGTCAATATAGAGAAGGGGATATTTTTTTTTATCGTCACCTTATTTAGCTAGCGACAATCGATACACAACCGTAGTATTCCATCCTTCTTTTTCACAAAAAGTATGGGTGCTCCCCATGGTGAAATACTCAAGTGAATGAATCCTTTATCGATTAGCTCCTGTAACTAAGTTTTCAACTCTTTTAATTCCAAAAGCACCATACGATAAGAAAGAATAGAGATAGGTTCTATGCCAGGTACGAGATCAATAGTGAACTCCATCTCTCTATGTAGTGGCAATTCGGGTAACTTGTTAGGAAACACATTGAGAAATTCTTGTATCAGTAGAACCTCATTTGAATTTGGAACGAGTCAATCTAGGTCTTGTACCATAGTTAAATAAGTTGTGCACCCTTCAAGGTTGCATACTTGAAATCAAACCAGTAATCTCAACCACTTATTCTCCTTGAAAGACGATAGGAGAATATTCATCCAAATAGAATGTAACCATCTTATCAAAGCAATTTATGCACACACGATATTGAGAAAGCCAATCCATACTAAAAATCACATCATAGTAAACACTTGGCTAAAAGAGTCTTACCAATTAGAGTCATTATTATGAATGACGATTCCATCAGTTCACTAGGTTTATCCAATAATGTGACAAATTTCTTCGCAATAAATGAATAAGTAGCCCTAGGATCAAATAATACCTTAGCTTGTAAATCATGTATTTTAGAATACCTAAGACTACAATGTTTGGTGCTTGAGCCTGTTGCCTAGTAAGATCATAAACTCGTTTTGTGGCTTCATTGGGGTTTCTCCTATGATTACCTCACCCATCGTTTATACCAGATGCCATTAGTGTTTTAACTGAGACCATAGACTGTGTTGTTGTCTGTTTCTAATATCTAGCCTGATAATTTGCACCATACCCCAAGGCATTTATGTTCAAAGGGCATTCTCTCACCTTATGTCCATGTTGATTACATCGAAAACACCCGATTAGATCCCTACTACAAGATCTATAATTTGTAATATAAATCTTACATCGTGATGCATTAGCATTAAAGTTCCCTTGACTCAAAGATGTACTCCTTTTATGGAATGGAACAAAAGCATTTGAATCTGATTGTCCTCCCACATTCCTTCTTACAGGTGGATTCTATGATTGGAGGGGTCTAGTAGAGTTTCATCTCCACCCACTTGGCAGTTTTCCATGAGTTAGGTTTAGGCTTCCGCTTAGCACAATATTAGCTCCCTTAATTTAGGCTTTTTTCTTACTACCAGAGGATATTTCCCTTTCATGACACTCCTTAGACCTTAGTTTAACCTGCAAGGCTTGGTTCATAGCTTGTTGATATGCCATTTTTTAATCAACTTTGACATAATCAAAATTATAGGCACAGTGCCCTTGTACAAATCTTTCTACCTTTATAGTGTCATTAGGAATTAAATGAGCTACATATCAAGAGAGTCAAGTGAATTTAGCATCATACTCACTCATGGTTAGGTTCTCTTATCTCAGATTTTTAAATGAAATCTATCGATAAAGGCCTTGTAGACATCGCCCAAGTCAATGGCTTTATATTGGCAGCTTGCCCTTCGATAGCTCCAACATACCAATAATGTGCCAAATCATTTAATTGATATCCTACCATTTCTATCAATAAGGATTTGAGACACAGTAATATTTTACCATAGCTTTCAATCTGGTTAAGAAATTGATATGGGTCCACAAAAGAATCTGTTCCTGCATATCAGGTTGGCTTCAATTTCACAAAGTCATGAACAATTTTCAATCTATCCTCTTGCTCATTCCTAACAAAAGAAATTTGATCTCTTTCATTCCATCCACTCCTATCAACTCTCTATTCTCATTCCAATTTTGGTTCTAAGCTAATGCATGTACCAGGTGATTCATTGCCTACTAGACTAGGTTTTATGCCTATTAAGGGACTTCATGATTATTGTCGACTGCACAACATGGACTATTTTGCCTAATGGATGATTCTCCATCACTGGACTCAGACTCTTAACCTTCTTGCCTTCTAGTTATCACCATAATCTACATTACAAAATTAATCAGGTTTTCAAGACATACAAAGGTTCTAATTTGACTCTACTAACATGAACACATATTTCACCAAGTTAACAGGAATAGTATTAGCAATACGTGTTCCCGAGTGCACATATGCTATTGGTACTATTCTTATAAACACTTGATGAAACCACCACCACCACCATGTGACTCTAAACAATCCTACATGCAGGCCTATACTCACAAGTTTAATCTAAACCATTATTTTGATAGCAAATATGTCACAACCCAAATTTTCTAGTTATGGCCGGTAAGAATATCAATTTTCCAATTAATAAACACCAACTATGATTTTTTTTCCATTATTCATTCACACTCGCACTTGCTTCAATTTACCTTAATCCAATTTACTCAAGTGTATTTATTTAGTCAAGAAATTAGAACTCATGTAGTAGAAAGTCTCTTTGATATATTCCTGCTTACATAATGTATAAAGACATTGCCTATTAAGGCGCATGTCTATTAAACAATAATATTCATAGTTATCTAACAAATTTTCCAAAACTTACATACATTCCACTGGCTAGCTCTATGAGTCATTCTTCTATAACACCCCATATATCCTTTCAACAATAAAGCAAAACAAAAAGTTTGTTTAACCTATAACTTGTCAAGGATCAAAAGTATAGGTTAGACTAACATGTCCTTAAGGACTCTATGGCTATGCTATTTACATGTTTCAAAAGGTTAGCAATATATGTAGATGATAGACCCTTCAAGGATCAAATCATCCTAAGGCCAACATCAACAATATGTTTGGGGGTTGCAAAGGAATGATTTCCACCTCTTGTAAGACTTCATAGTTGGTTATATTCAAAAATACTATATCATGAACCCTCATCTCATACATACCTAGCAGACTATCTATCGTGGTGTTGAAAATATCAACAGCAATCTCCATTAGATTATTAGTCATCTTACTTCTCAGAGGTAGATATAGTTATTGTATCTTGAGAATCTAAGAAAATAATCCATAGAAAAGTGAGTTTAAGGCTCATTAAGATAAATTTTTACTAAACTTATGAATTTATCCAACAAAAAACAACACATATATGCATCAACTTTATAACTAGGCAATCATATCTCATATTTAATCACATAAACAAGTTGTTAAGTTTCAAAGACTCACCTTTGAATGGTTTCATATCACCTTATACATAGCACATTATACTAAATCAGATTTCTCAGGGCCTTAAGCCACCATTCTTATTTATTACATTATTTAATATCATCATAACATATTTCAATATTCCACAAAATAATAAAGTAGGTAAAAGCAAATGCATAAAAATAATAAATCTCCTTGTTGCTCTAATCCAGCCTTATCGCACTCATCATATTAGAATATGCAGATCCAAGATTCAGTTCTTTTTCCCCGTCACATCTCATCAATCATATTTCAAGTCTCATGAGAGCTATTTAAGCTGTCAATAATGTTATGCTCATAATAGTTACATCACATAAGACACATTTCCATCATAATTTCATCATCATCATTCCTTATATACCATATATCAACCACATCTCATGGGAAATTATCAAACTTTAAACAATATCATTCACAACAACTATATCATAACATTCTCATTCAATCATGATTTCTCGTTCCATTACCATTTTAACAACTAGGATTACCATAATAATATTAATGTATAAATGTGTACTAGATTTATTCATATGGGCTTACGAGCTACTCATTTAGGTTTTCTTAATTATTATTTTAAACTAGTTAGAGTTAATATTAGATTAGACCAAAGGGAATAGGAGATATCTTAGAAAGAAGTGGAATTGAGATGAAAAATGTGAAAATTTCTAGGGGTATGATTAGACTCGTGAGCAAAATCAAGCTTGAAATTTGATTCAACTCGAGGAAAATTAGTTGTAAATGCAAGTTTGTCACCCAAACTTGCAATCTTTCAAGAAGTCTAAATTCAAATATGATCATAATCGCAATCAGAATTAGAAAAACATAGTAGAAAAGTTTGATTTGAATCACATGAATTTAGTTAAAATCTCGATTCGAATATTAAGAACAAAAGTGCCGGACTTTTGCAAGCATGATCACAGGTTGAGTGTAAAAGTTATGATTCGAATCACATGATTTGGGATTATAAGAAAATAGCAAAAAACAAAGGCACTAACTACGAATCTCACACTACATCCTAGGAATTCAACACAACATGTTTTGGAAACTTAAACATGCATAAAACTTAGCTATCTCAACAGAAATCTACCAATTATATCAACAAATCCATTCCACTAAAAATTTGTCACAAGATTATAAATACCCATTTCTCCTTAACTTGCACCATCATCCAATAGATTGCAAGTAGAAAATGCACTATAATTCATAAGAAAAGTAAGAATTACTCACCTTGGTAGCTGGAAACAAAAAATCACAATTAATCTCACAAGGTTCTTCTATACTCTTCAAGAACAAAAGAAAAGCATATTAGCTTCTTAAATTTTCAAGGTCTTTCTTCCTTAAATAATCAAATATAATTAGATTATGGTTTCACTTTGTACACTACAAAAATAATTGTATTTAGTGGTGGTTTAATAGCAACATTTTTTCTAAACCATCGCTAAAAACACGGACTAGTGGACAAAGGCGGTTATTAGTAGTGGTTAAACAAAACCACCACTATTTACTTGTTTGTAACAATGGTTTACCAACAACCACTGCTAAAGGAATGGTTAAGCAAAAAGACTCGAGTTTGAGTCCTATGAAAAGCAAATATAATTACCATAAACTGTGGCTACAATAAGGAACCCTAAGTCAAGCTCTCACCCAAATTGTTGAACAAACTATCCACAGCCATAGATGAAGAAGCCAGCCAGTAGTGTGAAGTCAGAACCCATCTCCAATAGGTTATTTCTGATGAAAATTCTAGTGGATGCTAGAGAAGAGTGTTGGATTAGAGATCAAGGAGAGCAGAGCATGGTTTGGAATAGAAATCTCCTAAAATCCTTTGTTATAAAAGCGCTAACTTTTCATCCATTTTATTTTGTAATTTTTAGTTTTTCCTCTTTAATTTCT
>JANHAO010025012.1:0-11463 GCA_026873985.1 Saraca asoca
AGTAATTCACTCATACAATAAACCAAGATATATTAACTAAGATTATACAACCATGGCAACCAAGCATTCATACAATAGACAGGAATTCCTTAATTTATACCTCATTTCATAATTATACTCAATAGTCCAGAAACTATATGAAAATCAACCAATCAGCAGAGCATCACTACATTTTAACTCCTCTGACTATTCAGAGGTATTTCAGGAGCAATTTCACATAAACTCATATTTACACTTATACATAATTAATTTAATAACTATCAAACCAGTTACTAGAAAATAAATCTTTTGTTCTATGGTTGTTCATTAGGGCCTAGACTACTGGTACCCAGCTCGGCTGGAGCTGGTATGCTACCGTTAAGCCTGTAGAGGCTATTGAACAAACTATACTGTTGTAAGGCCTTTAACACAATATCTTGAGAAATCAACTATAGAGTTACTAGAAAATAAATTCGATGATCTAAGAATACTCACCGGGTCTCAAAGAGTCAGTCCCCAACTCGTCACCGGCCAAAATGCCGCCCGTGACCCACATCTCAAGGCTGGCTGAACCAGCTGTCACAACAGGGGAAAGAGGAAGACTAATGTATGCAGATGTCCTCTCACCCATACACACGTTTGAGGGAAGAAGGGATGACCACCGGTGAGGGAGCGGTCGCAAGGTGGCTATTCCGCCATGGCCGAACGGCCAAGCATGTCACTCACCACCGAAGCCCCTGAGACGAGCCAATTGGAGAGGAAGGATGATGGTGAAGCTCGTGAAACTCCCTTCGCCACATCAGAACCGGAGAAGAAGGCCAGCAACATGCCGGACGGTGAGAGGCTCCAGAAATTTTCGGAGAAGCCAAAAGAAGAAGCAAGCTCGCGGGAGAGAAGAGGGGCTTCGGGGTCCTTCGCACGTCTTCGCTGGAGCATTCCAAAAATTCATATGAAAGGCTGCCCCATTATCATCGGAGACCGGCCAAGCAGGTAAGGCCAAAATTTTTTTTTCCTCAAACTTTACCTTATTTCCATATTTGCCCCACCTGAAAACTGAGTTTTTCAGTTTAATCCTTGTTGAACTTTCATTTTAGTCCTTTCAAATTTCAAAATTTGATTTCAAATTTTTCTTTTTATTTTTTGATATTTTTTTCTTTCAAAATTTGATTTCAAATTTTCCTTTTTATTTTTCAATATTTTTCGGGTATTACAGGCATACATAATCAACATTGTAGAACACAACTATCTCCTTAATCAAAAACAACATTCAAATCATTCTAATTCTAATGTAATTAACATTTGAACTAAACCCTAACATTACAAATCCTTAATCAAAATTTAACTAAACCTTAACATTACAAATCCGTAAGTAAACCTTATATTTACAAATTCAATCCCAAATTATAAAAAATCAATTTTAGGTTATAAAACTTACTTTGTTCAATTGTAGGCAGTGATGACAATCTCTAACAACGACGGCGTGGTGGTGAAAGCTACAACAACGATCTTGGAAATCGGAAATCGAACTTCATAGCAGAGCGAGAGAAAAAGGAATACAAGGCCAAATTCCAAAAGTGAGGGGTCTATCTCGCAAACAAAGTATATTTTCAGGTTACCACAAGAATTAACAATGGAAAATTCTGCCACTACACCAAATAAATGAATCGGTGTATTCCATGTTAGCCAAGACTCAGTAATGGATCTATACAATTTCGTTAAAAAAAATTTATTGCTAAATAGACAAATAATTTTTTTATGGTGAAATTTTTTAAAAAATATTTTCAACATCTGTCAATAATTTTGTTAGCATTTTAAATTTTAAAAGCTCACTTTCAAATTAGTAATTTTGTTGGCAAATTTGATGAGAAATTGGAGCTAAATTTAATTATAGAACTTGTGATGAGCAATAGAAGTGCTCCCTTCCTTACTAGTTTCGTCACTAAATAGTAATTTTTTTTTAGTGAAAATGGGGCCAATTAGAACTTTGTTTTCTAATAGAGTATCTGTAAGTAATGCCATCACTAAATGGCTAACACTGAATAGTCAAATTCCTAGTGTTTGACATATGTCAGAGGAAGTGTTAACCATACACTATGCCATTAAAGACGTATAGTGAAGAAATTTTTTCAGTGGATTATGTTCACTGTAAATTTGAGAAAAGAAATAAAGATAATACTTACAGAACCCATTGATATATATATAATTCACATTTATTGATAGATCTATTTTTTTCATGAGGTTTGCAGTAAACAAAACCCACATAACTTTTTTCCATGTTGTGATTGAAAACGTGTAAGCTAATTCTATAAATACAAGCAAAAACACCTACTATTTGTAGTATCTGATTCACTTTCTAACTTATGTTATATACAAAAAATGGGTTTGAGGACTCGTGGCCCCAGGATACCAAAGATACTCCACAAAGCTTCGCTTCACCCAGCGAGAAGCGTGGCTTCACCTAGCGAGAAGCGGCACAGGGAGGTTGTCCCAGCTCCATCCTTCGAACAATGACCCTCGCCTCACGAGGCAGCGATCCAGCGAGAAGGTCACAAGACCAGCTCATCCAGCAGCCTTCTGTCCTGCTCAAGCTCGCCATCCCGCTGCAGCAACCTTGGGCTTAGCGATTCCCTGGACGACCTCAAGCCGAAAACTCCTGCTCCGGACGTTCAACCCTTCACTCGATCTAGCAGCGATACAACGTCAGGCATCGACAGGTTTAGGCCTACCGACAGCCTAAGGAGACCACCCTACAGCCTACATTCTGTAATGGCTAGTTTGTAGTCTTTTACTGTCTTTTCTCATTTATACCTTGATGTAACACAACTGTAGCTTGTAATTAATGCATATAACATCTCCTTCCTCTATAAATAGGATTGCCTTGTTAGAATAAAGGGAAGAACCAAGTGCTGTAAGCAGAAACTCTACTGAATTCACTTTCCAACACATTAATAAAAATTTTTCCATGGATGTAGGGTCTGGTGCCATCCGAATTCAGCCAAACCACGTCAAACCTGCCACCTCCTCATCCTTTCTTCCTCTCGACCCGCCTCCTTCTACACTTCAAGAGCAGTATTGGTCCTCTGAACTCCTTCCCATTTGCCAGAATCCGGAGCTCTTCGTGTGAGCCAAATTTTGACGTCAACATTTTGGCGTTGTTTGTGGGGACCATCTGCTCTCTGAAATCTCTCTCGAAGCCTAACAATGGCCACAGAAAGAACGACTCGGAGTCCTACCATTCCGGTTTCCTAGCAGCACACTACTGCACCCAAAACTCAAGAGGTTCAAACGCCTGATCAATCCCGATCGGCACTTGAAAACATAGTCAGGGAGTTGGTTGAAACTATAAAGATGCTTGCTTAAGCACAAGCAAAAAAATCTCAAAGACAAGAAGAAGTCATGGAGCAACTCCAACAGCTTCCTGAGGAAGCTCAGAGAAAAGTTCATGACTATCGCAACGGCTAGCGACTGGGGGGCTTGCAGTGAGCGAAAAGCTTTGCCCCTCAACATGAAGGACAACGTCCTATGATGGAAGAGGTTCTCTAAAGGTTGAAACAGCTAGAAGAGTATCCGTAAACCCAAAGCTTCCAACCTCACAATGAGGAGATCTCACCATTTTCTGCGAAGATCGATAAACAACCTCTTCCATAGAAACTCAAAGAGCCTGCCATCCAAGTGTACAATGGGAACAACGACCCGAGCAATTATCTAGACACGTTCAATACTCAAATGGACCTCCAGACAATCAATCCCTTAGTGAAGTGCCACTTACTTCTCGCCACATTAGGGGTAACACCTCGGGCATGGTTCAGGCGCCTCCAGGCCCACAGCATCGGTAGCTGAGAAGAGTGCCAAAGGAAATTTGTTGACCAGTATCAAGCATTGAAGAAGCAATTTGTGCCTTCTTGCCACCTCATGATGATTTTTTAGTGCAACTATGTTACCCGATTCAGGCATGAAGCCAACTCCGTGGAGAATCCCTTAGAGGAAAGCATCTTAACAGTCATCTCAGCAGGACTTTGCAAAGATGGCAAGCTGTACAGAAGCCTCTACAAGTCCCCCGCTCGAGACCTCACCGAGTTCTATGATCGGGAAACCAAACAAATAAGATGGGAAGAAACCTTTAGAATGAAAGAACCAAAGCATAAAGTGGGCCACAGCGGTCCTACCACGAGCAAAAAGAGGGGTAGCGAGAGTCACGACAAACCCACTCTTCACCTCGCGAAGAAAGCAAAACCTCAACAACCTGAAGGCTACTTCAAAAGATATAGCATCCTGTCAGACACACAGGATCAAATCTTTGCCACAGAAAGGCATAATGAGGACTTCAGAAAGCCCAAACCAATGAGGATTCCTGCCAAGTCCAAAGACCAGAGCAAATTCTGTGCCTATCATAATGAGGCTGGACACACCACCTCAAAGTGCCGCTCACTGAAAGACACCATTGAAGGCCTCATTAGAAGAGGTCGACTACAGGATTATGTGGCAGGATCACCTGAGAAGTGCGCTCAACAGGCTCAGCGAGTTATCACCCAAGAGCCTAAGTCCTCCATCAGAACCATATTTTGATCCTGTAACAGTCATTTATTATCGATTGTACCAATTACGATATTTTGAATCAATGCAACCTCTCAATTGGCCAAGTATTATCTAGACCCAAAGTTTTCACTCCGTCATTACAATATCACTACAGCAAATGGTTTTCACCTCACTACAGCGAATGATTTTCACCTCGCTACAGCATCATTTTTCAGCCTCGTTACAGCGAATGATTTTCACCTTGCCATACACAAAATCGTTGCAGCTTTCATGTGACGAGTTTCCATGTCACAAATGAGACCTCTTAGGGCGCAGTTTGCATGCGACCCCTCTCTCACTCACAACAAGTTGAGCAGTCAGAAAAATAAAGTGCAACCAATTGGCAAGAAGAATATTTCATTAATCATCAGAAACTTACATGGGATGATGCAAGAAGCATCCATTACAGTATTCAAAGAAAAAGAAAGGCTCATATAGCAAAAAGACCTCGTCCTAACGAGGCAAAATTACATCAAAAGAAGAAGTGTAGAAATAGCGACAAAGAGCTCTGTGACTCGGCACAATCATTTCGGCAAGAATGGAAGACCGATCACCAAGCTCGCACCTGGAAGAAGGACATCAACTCCCAGTTCCTCCTACTTATTCCCTTCAATACGTCCCCCCCGAACCAGGCCAAGAGTAAATCAAAAAGTCATAGTCACCTGGCTAGGGTGCTGCACCACAAGCAACAGCCAGAAGAGGTGGCTCGAAGTCAGCACAAGATCCCCCGGGAGCCCATCTGTCAGATCCTGCGATGGAGCCATGTGTAACGGGCTATCCATGTCTCCCACTACTCTGCAATAGGTCATCCATGTCTCAGTAAGCTTTGTCAAAAGCCAAGACACTAAAACGCAGGGGGCTCTTCAATCTCCTTCATTGAATTTCTCTGGGACAAAAGAAAGAACGCCCTAGGCTATAAATAGACCCGCTCAAACTTTTAAAGAATTCAGAAGAAATCTATCCTGATCTTCATCCAACTGCCTAAAATAAGCGCAAAAAATGGCAAACAAAAAAAAGCATGGCTTAAAGCAGAATGGAAAGATATTTGACAAGACACTTCGATCAAGGAAGGACTCTGGCTGAATATACGAATCAAGCCTCGAAAACATACAACTCCCAGTCTGCAAAGCAAATCGAGAGTTGGGGGCTTATGTTTTATACAAAAAATGGGTTCAAGGACTCACAACCCCAGGACGCCAAAGATACTCCACAAAGCTTCACTTCGCCTAGCGAGAAGTGGCACAACGAGGTTGTCCCAGCTCTATCCTTTGAATAGTGACCCTCGCCTCACAAGACAGCGACCCAGTGATCCAGCGAGAATGTCACAAGACCAGCCTGTCTAGTAGCCTTCTGTCCTGCTCAAACTCACCATCCCACTGCAGCAGCCTCGGGCTTAGCGATTCCCTGGATGACCCCAAGCCGGAAACTCTGGCTCCAGACGTTCAGCCCTTCGCTCGATCTAGCAGCTATGCAACATCAGACGTCGATAGGTTTAGGCCTACCGACAGCCTAGGGAGACCACCCTAGAGCCTACATTTTGCAACGGCTAGTTTGTAGTCTTTTAATGTCTTTTTTTATTTATACCTTGATGTAACATAACTGTAGCTTGTAATTAATACATGTAACATCTCCTTCCTCTATAAATAGGATTGCCTTGTTAAAAGAAAGGGGAGAACCAAATTCTGTAAGTAGAAACTCTGCTAAATTCACTTTCCAAAACATTAATAAAATTTTCACCGTAGACGTAGGGTCTGGTGCCATCCAAATTTAGCCGAATCACGTTAAACCCGCCACCTCCTCATCTTTTCTTCCTCTCGACCTGCCTCCTTCTGCACTTCAGGAATAGTATTGGTCCTCTAAACTCCTTCTCGTTGGCCAAAATCTGGAACTCTTCACGTGAGCCAAATTCCGACGTCAACAACTTATAAAATGAGGTAGTAACTAAAATTTTCTAGTTAAAAAGAAGGTGGATTCTTCTTACCCATTATCAAAGAAAGTGTCACCTAAACATTACATTATTAAGACATCTTCTTATTGAAAGCTTTGGTATTAACAAATTTTACAAATACAAACAAAAATATCTACTTATTTGATGTCTCACTCATTTTCTAACTTCAAAAATGGGGTCGAAAACTTGCAGTCTAAAATTTATATTCCATGGATTTCGCTTTCCCAAATTTAAAAGTCTTTAACATCTTCATCATGTTTGACAAATAAGTTGTGACTGGTTCATCACAATCATATTCATGGTTGTCATTTGGTTGTTCACATGTTTTATTAATAGATGATTTTTTTATTAAACGTTGTAACTTTTTATATAAAATTTAATAATTTTTTTATTAAAAGTTAAAGTTTTTCATGGAAACCTAAAATTTTTTTAAATTTTTTCTGTTAAAACTTTTAATAATAGAATTGTAACTTTTATGTATTTGTTACACGTAAATCCGTACACATACATAAAAAGTTACAAATTTCATAATTTTTGTGTTAAATTTTCATAAAAACTCACAAAATTTTTCGAAGGTATACCAAAGTAAAACCCCAAAAATAAATCACTGTTTCAAGAACTTAACATATGTATTCATTTATGTTTTACCATATATAGGATGTATTGCTCTTTACAAGGTAAAGTGAATTATCATAACCATTGATAAGAAAATCAATGGTTCAAAATTTAATAAATTACAAATAATTTAAAAAGTAATTTTTTTACTTGTAATTATTTACTCTCTTGATTTTCTCACAAATTGCTATGATAATTTACTTTATCCTTTAAAGTGTATATTGCATTTTAAAAGAGTCAAATCCCTTTACATACTAATACTTAGTTGCAAGTAAGTTTATTATATTTATTTCAAAATATTTCAAACATGAAAGTATATTCATTCTTAAAATATATTTCCATCGATTCCAAAATTATATTATTTAATAATAGCTTTGACGGCAAGAGACATACGCCCTTTGCTTATTTGAACAAAATATATTCCATATAATTTTAATTTAATCAAGATTTTTATTTACAATTAATTATTAAAATATTTTAAAAATATAATTAAACGTCTCTAGAAAATTATAACCAATTATTAGACCTAAAATGGATTATTTAGGCTAACAATATTTTAGATTAAATTTTATTTAAAACCTTTATGTCGTGTAAAAATTATAAGTTATCGTGACACAAATCTTAAAAAGAAATAGTTAATTGAAGGGTGAAAAATTCATCTTTTTAAGAAGTAAAACTTTTCATAAATTTTTTTATTAATATTATTTTTTTATTATGTGACAAAAAAATTTTATTTTAGATCCATTTAATATAAATTGTTAAATACACAATAAAAAAATGAGTAATAATGGGGGAAAAAACGCCAACCTCCCTTCAACTTTTTAAAATTAGACAAGCCGTAGTTATTTTGGAAAAGGATTTGGTTTTTGTGTTTTCACAAGTTCGAAAGGGCATAGACAAAAAAAGTAGGTCAAGAGAGGCAAATTCTGACCAAAAGCTTTGGTGTACGCAAATTCCACAAGTACAAACAAATATCTGTCGTATCCATTTTCTAACTTGTGAAACCAGTTAGAAAAGTTCCAATCTAGGAATTATCACAAAATCAGAAAGTGTTTCGGTCACATTGATGTTATTGAACTTTATATCCACCCAACTATTAATAAAATTTGTCCCGTGATCAAAAGTGAATATGAAAATATTATATACTTTAACAGGGATATGTGATTTATAGTAAGCTTTAATTTCTTTGTTAGAAAACATAAGAATAAAAGTGAGAGATATGATGTCAAGATTCAGGTCCGAGAATTAATAAAGGTATTAAAATATATAACTTAAAAAATTATATGACAATATCATAATATATAATTTTAAATTGTAATATTTATGAAATTATATTTATTATGATTTCTTAAAATATATTTATTTATAATTTTTCGCACGTAATTTTATAATTTGAAATTGTTATAGAATCAATTTTTTATTAACCAATATTCATTCATGTATATCCCATCGTCCTTCTCCTTACGTATTCTTGAGGAAGTGATAGGAAGGCTGAAGCAAAATATTCTCAAGACTCAACCATAAAATTAAAAGTTTTTTTTATTTTACCATAAAAAGGTTAAATTTATCTAATTCTTTGATAATTTTAGAATAGGAAATTTCATGTGAATATTTTATATATTTTTTATAAATTTTTTTATTTCTTTAATTATGTGGACAATTAATCAAATTAATTTTCAAATAATTCCTATCTCAATTCAATTTTTCTTTTGTCAATATTTGATTATCCAATCACTCATGGACGTTCATTAATAATTGTTTCATTGAATATAAACTTACTAGCCAACAAAAATTGGAAATTTCTGAATTTTTTATTGTAATCATTAAATCAACAAGAACATCCAGTTTTGTTCATGGAATTGGTTTTTTTTTCTTTTCTTTTTGTGCTATTTCTTCCATCTTTTCTCTCGGATATATGTTGCTTCCTTTTTTTTTTTATCATGATAACAAAAAAAAAATTAATTCTTTTTATTTTTTAGTTGTGAATTAAATACATAATAAAACAAAGGAATAATAAGCTTTAAAAACTTTTTTTTTTTTAGTAAAAAGGGACAAAAGTCCAAAACAAATGAAAAATTGTATGATTACTCTAAAGTGTAAGGTACATTTTAAAGAGTAAAGTTGATCATCATTGTAATTGATGAAAAAATTAAAAAATGGATAATTATAAATTTAAAAATTATTTTTCAGTTACATACTATTTATTAAATTCTGAGTAATTAATTTTTTAACTAGCAACTATAATGATTCACTTTACCCTCTAAATACAAGCAAAAATACCTACTTCTTTTTGTGTCTGATTAACTTTCTATATTGTAGAATGAGGTAGTAACTAAAATCTTTTAGTTAAAAAGAAGGCGGATTCTTCTTATCTATTGTCAGAGAAAGTGTCACCCAAACATTATATTATTAAGACATTTTCTTATTGAAAGCTTTGGTATTAACCAATTCTACAAACACAACAAAAAAATACCTACTTCTTTGATGTCTCACTCATTTTCTAACTTCCAAAATGGGGTAGAAAACTTGCAATCTTTCATAGATTTGGCTTTCTCAAAGTTAAGAGCCTTTCAGAACTTCATCACATTTGATAAATAATTTGTGACCGATTCATCACCGTCGTACTTATGGTTGCCATTTGATTGTTCATGTGTTTTATCAATGGATGATTTTCTTTTTAAAATAAAAGTTGTAATTTTTTATATAAAATCTAATAATTTTTTATTAAAAATTACAATTTTTTTCATGGAAATCCAAAAAATTTTAAATTTTTTTTGTTAAAGCTAACTTTTCATGTATTTGTTATATGTAAATCCATACACACTTACATAAATAGTTATAATTTTTATGATTTTTTTATGTTAAATTTTCATAAAAACTTACAAAATTTTTCGAGGGTATACCAAAGCAAAACCTCAAAACTAAATCACCAGTTTCAAGATACTTAACATATGCATTCACTTATGTTTTACCATATATAGGATATATTGCTCTTTACAACGGAATGAATTATCATAACTATTCATAAGAAAATCAATAATTCAAAATTTGATAAATAATAAATAATTGAAAAAATAATTTTTAAATTTATAATTATTTTCTCTCTTCATTTTCTTACACACTGTTATGATGATTTACTCTACCCTTTAAAATATATATTGCACTTTAAAAGAGTTGAGTCGAGTCCATTTATGTGCTAATACTTAGTTGCAAGTAATTTTATTATATTTACTTCAAAATATTTGAAATATCAAAATACCTTCATTCTTAAAATATATTTCCATGGACTCCTTAATTTATATTATTTAAGAATAGCTTTGACGGGAAGAGACACATCTCCTTTCCTTATTTGAACAAAATATATTCTAAATAATTTTTAATTTAATCAAAATTATTATTTACAATTAATCATTAAAATATTTTAAAAGTACAACTAAATATTTCTAAAATATTATAATCAATTATTGGACCTAAAATGAATTATTTAGGAAAGCTATATTTTAGATTAAATTTTATTTAAAAACTTCATGCCGTGCAAAAATATAAGTAAGATCACTACACAAATCTCAAAAATATCTACTTCTTTTTGCGTCCTATCCATTTTCTAACTTGTAAAATGGGCTAAAAAAGTTCCAATCCAGAAATTATATGTCATGGATTCCACTTTCACAAAGTCAAAAGTGTTTTGCATCTTGATCACTTAGATGTTTATACCCACCCAACTATCAATAAAATTTACCCATATTCAAAAGTGAATATGAAAATATTATATATTCTAATAGCAGTATGTGATATATAGTGAATGTTATATTATTTTAATAATCTGTAGTGGTCCATGTAATTAATAGACTGACTTTAAATAAATATGACCTAATGTGATGGTGATTTGGTCTAAAAGTAATTAAAGTCAGTGATGATTAATTTTGAATTTTAAAATATAACTTCCTCTTCTCTCTTTTCATTATAAATAGTTGTCTGCAGTTAGAGACAACATAAGTGAAAACATAAAAGATGAGAAACAAACCGTATCTTCACCATCAAAGATACAAGGAAAGAAGAAGGAAGAAAGGGGAAAATTCATACGAGGAGATTAATTGAGAAATCATGGATCCAGGTATAATCTAATCCTTCATCAATTATCATGTTGTGAGAATTATGATATCTTAAGATTCGATTATAGTTTGATATAGTTTTCTGCATGGTTTAGAATCTTGGAAAACTACGAATTATGATAATTTAAAATTTACAACAATTGGTATCGGAGCGGGGTTAGGGATATTGTGATTCTCCATGAATGAATTGAGGAATTGTGAAAGGAATTTGATTGTGAATGGTTTTGGCCGATT
>JANHAO010025013.1:0-11457 GCA_026873985.1 Saraca asoca
CCAGGAAGGAATTCATAGAGTGCCTTAAATTGTTGGAGCAGCAGCTGGGAGACAAGCCTTATTTTGGTGGAGACAACTTTGGATTTGTGGACGTAGCACTTGTTCCATTCTACAGTTGGTTAGGTGGTAAAATCCACAAGGGGCCTTAATTCTGATGACTTTAGACTCATCCTTATCAGCTAAATGGTATTTTCTATTTTTCTTACATTTAGATAGTCTCTTGTCATCACAATATAAAGAATCACTCCACAAGCCCATACCTTAGCCAACTAAACAGAATATTACAGAATGAGAAAAATCAAAAACTGAGAAGTCAAACAGTATTAATTGAAGAATCTATTTGATAAAAGGACTAAAAACAGACGAGTCAAGCAGTATTAATTGAAGAATCTGTTTAATTAAAAAAAAAATCATGGATCTAATGACTAGACAAGGTAACAAGGACATCTTGGACAGTTGGACATGTATGTAAAGGTGGTGATGGATATGCAAATTCCTTCTAAAGGTGAGAGTTGTCTGTGATATATATCAATCAATTCCGTTGTTTCCTTGAGGTAGTGAATTTTTTTTATTCTCTGGCCTTTTCTATTATACAGACAAACAAGAAATTTTCTTCCTTTCTCCTAATCAAGAAGCTTCTAAGAAGATAAAATAAATAAATAATAACAGTTACCATCCATTATGTATCATGTAAAAAGATTTGCTTTTTCTAAAGATTACCTTTCCATCATTTGGAGGACCAGAGGCAACTTCTGGAGTCCCCATTTTTATGTTACCTTCTGAAGGAATCTTTGAACATTGTATAAAATAAAACTTATCATTAGCCTAAAATATCAAGTTATTTCTCAAAAACTCATTCAAAGGATTTAATGTAAAAAGAGACATATGATTGATGAACCTTATAAGATAAACTAAAATCGCAAATTTTCAAGTCTCCATTGGAGGTCAGCAAGATGTTCTCTAGCTTCAAGTCTCCATGGATGATTCTCTGTGAAGTGAGGAAACAGACACATGGATCAACAAAATAAAAACTATTGTATTGGGTTAGTTCTCAATCACTATTTCATGTACCTTAAAATGGATATAACTGACTCCTGCAACTAGTTGTTGAAATATTTTTCTAGCCTAGAATAAGTATATGAAAATAAAATTGAGTGATAGACAAAGAGTCCTGTAAAAAATAAATCTATACATATTCATTTACCATTTTGCCTCGAACTAGCACAAATTTATTACTTTCATCACTTAATGTTCTTTTATATTGAATGCCAATTTATCTTTCTAAGGTTTTATTTTTCACTAATGTAAGAGGTATTATAGCTAAATTCAACTATTCAGATGAGCCAACCTTGATTTATATCACATATATAGGCCGTAATGAAAAAGGGGCAAAGTTTTAGTCATTAAAGCCTGTTTAAAAGTATTTTCAGGTATTTTTATTTTATTATTTTTTAAAACAGTTTTTTAAAAATAGTTTCTAAAAACTATTTTTTTTAGAATCAAAAAATAAAAAACTTGTTTGGATGAAAATTTTGAAAACAAGTATTTTCTTTATTTTTGAAGATGAAAAAAATGTATTTAATTTTATTTACAATTTTTTCATTAATGAAAATAGGTATTCTTCTTATTTTTAAAAAATATCTGAAAACAATTATATACAAAAACAAGGAAAAACACCATTTTGCTATTTTCTGAAAACTATTTTTCAGTTATATTTTTAGAAAACAGTTTTTGAAAAACAGTTTTTGAAAACAGGTTGCCTAATAAATTTTTTTGTTTTTGTAGAACAGAAAAATACAAAAATTATTTTTGGAAACAAAAAAATTGCTTCCTAAACAGCCCCTAAGATAGTTTTGTTTTGACAAAAATAATCTTATGGATAATTTTATAGAGAGCTTAATTTTTTAGAAGGTTGAGTATTTCCCTTATTGGATTACTTTTTTTCAAGTCTCAAAACAAATGATTCCAATAACAAACACAAATCTCAATATAAAAAAGATAATGAAATAGTAAAAACATTTAACCTCCTGAGAGGTGAAGCTTCCCATAAAGTTACTCTAATCTCATTTATTTTTATTTATAATTATAAAATATTAAGATAACAAAAAATACTTTATTTATTTAATGTTACATGTAGGGAATATGATGAAAAATAATGTCCACTCTTATAAAGAGAAAATTATTTTCTATCAATATTATAATACTATACATTACTTTATTGTTATAGAATATATAAGTAATATGAAATTATTTTACTTGTATATAAATAAATGAGATTTTATTTGATAAATGTGTTTCAACAAAATAAATGATGCATGGCAAGGATTAATTAAGGAGATGTAAAGAAACCGAGTTGTTGACATGTGAATTTCGTCAACCAGAAAAGTTCAATAAATCTCAAACTGTAATATGACTGAATGCAAGAAGAGAGAAAAGAAGATATGGAGAAGAAGAACAGATGGACATCAGGAGTTTTTAACGTGATTCGGCTAAAGTCAATCAACCCCTATATCCATAGTTATTGTTATTTCTCAATTTGTTTTACTGAGTGTTTGTATCAATCGATACATGATTTTTTTATATTTTACAAAGAGCATCTCTCTATCGCCATCCTTTTCGGGGTCTTCCTTATATAACGATTTCAATCCCTATTTATAGTGTTTGGGGTGTTACAATTTGAATATAAAAAATAGGAAAAGAATCCTGCAAATTAATTCTAACAAGTTGATCTTTTTAAGTTGAACCCTGCAAGTTGGTGATGCTGGGGAAGTGTGCTTCACTCTGTGTGGTAGAGCTCATCTTTAATGGCCTGAAGTTATGCGAGGTTGCTTTTAACATTCACTAACCAATGATCTGAGTTTGCATATTGGCGAACTTATATTTTACTCCAACAACCTCAATGCTAGTTGAATTGAGCCCTTATCAGCTAAATTTATTTATTGGACTTTTGCCAACTTATTTGAATGGTTCTAGAAAATACCCACAACACGAGTAGAGTGTAGACTTTAGCTTCAGTGAATGCTCCATAAAAAATAACTTGCTCAAGTAGATGTCCACCTTCCACAAACTTCATCATTGTCCCAAGTTCATCTTTATCCAAAACCACCTACATTAACGTAAATTACCATTTACCCATATTAAATATTAAAACAAACTACATATAATAAAAGCTAAGCTAATATTCTGGGCATGCATATAATAAACATAGACCTCCTTGAATTGAATTACATTCAGATGTTGAAGATCTCTATGGTTCATGATTTTGCTTTCCACAAGTTCGTGAATCTTGGGAAAAAAAATAAAATAACAAAACTAAATCATGTTCATAAGGAAATAATAATGGTATACACATTTAAAAGCAAAAACAAATATACATGATAACAAATAAATATGAAATTATGAAAGGTTACATAAAGAGAATTAATTGTACTTACATAGCCACGTGGAAAGCATCTCATTGCTAACACCTCATCGGTGATTTTGTTATGCACTCCATAGATCATTGCAAAACCCCCACTTCCTAATTTGTACAACAACTCAAACTTCTCCATTTTGTTTTACCTTTTGCTTTCTTATCAATGCCCTAAATTATACACCTTCACTAGTTAAATGAATATTATAAGGTTAAGTTTATAGCACAGAAGAATTAAACACAAAAGATGGAAAGATAGAAGAATGCCTATATGTATGTCAAGACAACAAGGGAAGTTGGAAGTTTAATTCAAAGGAAACAAAAGAATTACCAGTATGAGAGGCACAAGAATTCTTGTTGTTTCTGAACCCTTCTGCTTATTATGAAATATCAATATCAAAGAGTATACATCTTTTTGAGATCTAAAATTAATATATCTTAATCAACCAAAGTATGAAATATTGCTAAGATTTAGATGTTAATCAAAATCTCAAGAGTTAACTTTCAAAAAAAAAAAAAATCTTACAAAATATATTTGTATTTTCATCCTTAATGGTATCCACATCTAACTATATTCTAAGGCTACATCTTGTTCAATTAGAATAGAAATTTTACTACTTGCCATGTTCCTAGTAAAGCAACTTGTCAACTTGCCTCTTTAGACATTAAGGGAGGGGATTGGGGGTGGGGTGGGTGTGAGGGATGGGATGGGGACAAGAATCGATACTTATCTCCTTAGGTACCACACTATTTAGAGGATAATGATGTTGCCTTTTTAGGCCAAGCCTTTGGTAGTTCCTCTTTAGCCTTTACTTCTACTGTTTGGGTAATTGGGTTGAGGATGCTCCCCAACCTAAATAGAGCACTCAACATTATACTGTTCACATTTATAATGTCCGAGGACTTTTTAACAAGGATAAAATATCTATTTGAAGATGATATGCTTCGTTTCAATTAGCGGTAAAATTATTTCATTATTTGGATCCGATGATCTTAATCTTTGAATTATCTAGATCCCTTTATTGTTAGAATTTTGTGTTGAGTAGCATAAATTAACTTATTATTTATGAATTTTGATTATTAAATGTTAAATGATATAGTATTTTATTAAACACAAATACTAATCTCATTATTATTTAATTTTATTATGATACTTGGGGTTTAAATGGATACTTTATTTTGTAAGTTTTTGTTCTTATGATTTTTATAATGGGTGAGATGACTTAATTTATCCCATTAGGGAGAGATATTAAGTTTTACCTTTTATGTACCTGTGATTGTTCCATTCATATCATAGAGCATATTAAGAAATAAGATTTGTACACCTTCTTCCTCTACTTTTTATATCTTTTCTTTGTATTTCTTTCTTTCATGTGATTGATAATAAATCTTATTTCGTATTTAGATATAGTACCTAATTACACTCTTAAAATTATATTGATAATTGTTTATGTATGTATATTACATCTATAAAATGTGATTAGATTTGTTATTGTTATGATGTCAATATATTTTATGATATTTAAATCATTGGTTTTAGATAAATTAATTAGACAAATAATTTTATGTATAATTAGGATTAAAATATAAAATTTTGTGACTTTTTTAAATAATCATATCACTTTGTTAAATTATCATGTGAATTTTGTTATGTTTTAATCCTAATTATTAATGCAAAGATTTAATAATTATGATTTAATTCTCTCATCATCGTATAGAGGTGAGCATCATTCACTTTTTTACTTGAACAAGAGAACCAACTTATTTTTTTAAGATATCTGAAATAAAAAGGATAATTTTAATGTACTCCATTAGAGATATTTTTCATTTCATGGTCATTCTAAAAGTTTAATTCTCTCTCTCTCTCTCTCTCTCTCTCCCATCAAGGTTGCTCAATTCACTTCATGTTTTCTTTCTCTTTCATGTGTAATTCTAAAGACAACATTCATACATTGAAGATCAAATCAAATTCTATTGGTCCCTGTTAAAAAATTCTAACATAATGCAAACATTGTAAGCTAAAAAAAACATGTCTATGCCCCATTTTTCTCTTTAAGATTTCCCTTCTCGTGTCTTGCATTACTATGAATTAAAAGAAAAAAAGAAAGCCTTTCAAGTGGAAATCTAAACTAATAGAAGACTATTCGGGTAACATACCAAATAATGGGAGAGAGAGAGAGAGAGAGAGAGAATTTGATTTTCATGAGGTCAATAAGAGAGAGAGTAAGAGAAAAAAGGAAGGAAAAGGATAAAATTTTCAAAAGAATTAGAAGAGACTTTCAAAATCATACTAAAATTATTAAATTATCCTATTTATTAGAGAGAGAGAGAGAGAGAGAGAGAGAGAGAGAGAGAGAGAGAGAGAGAGAGAGAGAGAGAGAGCAAGCTCACAGGCTTTTCCGGTTTAAGTTGACTCACTTCCACCATTCATGTTTGAAGACAAACAATTCATTAACATTGGTGCAAACTTGTATACTTGATGGTTAGACGTGGCTGCATTTGATTCCTTAAATGTTTTTATAAGTGAATAAAATCTGCATTTCTCTTATCTCCTCGAAATTTCAAGTTACATGGTTATATGATTTTCGTCAACCTTGTTTTAAAAAGAAATTGAATAATATTTAGAGTTAACCAATTATTCAAGATCTTTTACTCCTTGGCTTTGAAATCATAAAAATAATTAATTCTAAATAATTCATATATAAATTTGTTCACAAATTAAATTCCAGATGAATTATTTTTTTTATGATTTTAAATAAGGGATTATAGAATTTGTTTTGTAATTTTTAATTTCAATCTTAAGTTTTGTGCTTAAAATCTTGTAAGGATTTTAGTAGTATGTGAGAAAATTCAAAAAATGATCTAAAAGGGTATGAAATATTGAAAGAGTTGAAAAATTAAATCTTGTCAAGAAGATCAACGATTTTTAATCATTGTTCAAAGTCAAGCACAATAAGCAAAACTCAGTAATGTTTACCTCATAAATGACAAGAAATGCAAAAGATGACTAAATCTAATAAGCATCATATATTGCTAAAACCTTATATTTCTCTTTTCTAATATCTAATTATTTTCCTAATTCATTAGTTTATTTAAAGAATTATGTTTTCCTAATCTTGTTAACTTGTACTTTTTAGATTGTGGGTATTCATTCACAAAGTTTAAATGAACTCATCCCTTTCTATTTTCCATTTTTACAGGTTTTTAAAAATGAACTAGGATTGCATTTTAAACTATGCATTTGAACTCATTTGGAAGTTTATGGTGCAATAATAAGTAAACAAACAGTTGGAATAGAAAACTTGGTCCATGTCCATGAGCATGATGTTATGTTGTTGGTCTATATGCATTGCGTCTGTTGTACATACAAAATTTTGGATAAGGCATATGATCTCACATTGTTGCTTTCGCCTATGGCCAATGTTAAAAAAATTAGAAAGATTTTACTGAAATTTCAATAGGGTCAATTAAAACATTTGATAATTATTCAAGTTTATAAGTTGATGTCTTCATTATATCATGCATAAGTTGCATACTTTATCTGTGAGGCTTGTAGGAAGTTACTTTATATTGATTTCCTACATTAGTCACATGCCTAAATTAGGACATGACATTTTAATATTCCTTTTGTTAGTTTGAGATAATTGTTTTCATGATATTTGAAGATCTTTTTGAATAACTTCTATAATTTTTTTAATAAAATTATGTGCTTAAGAATATTTAGGTTTTATATGTATAAGGTTTGTACAAATGGATTTTGAAAAAATTTCAAAGAATGATTTTTTACAAAAACTTATAATTTCGTAGTATTTATTTCTAATATTTTAACTTATTAAATTATTTCAAAAATTATTATGCAAATATATATAATAATTATTTTCATTTAAATATTTTGATATGTAATTATTTATTTTAACTATTTGATAATTATTTGGCCTATTTTACTACAAAATGTAAAGTATACATGTTAGTGTTACATGCTATGCTTTATTAAATTAGATCTTACATTTAATTGAAGTGTATTTAAGGTACTAATTTAATAACCTTGGTTATTTAATATGTATTATTTAATATATTACTTTTAATGAAAGAAAATCTAAAAATTTATTTTTACTTATTATACTTAATTTATATAAATTAAATATGTTGTTTGGAACTAAAATTTTTGTAGAATAAATTCATGATTTTATCCTAATTTTATTATTTTTTTCCTTTTCTTTTTTTTTTCTTCCAATTTTCTCCTTTTCCCCTTTTTTTTTCGTGGCATTCTCCATACCCTTCCTCCCCTGTTCTCATCTTCTCTCCCTTCCTTGGATTATCCTGCCTCACTCCAACATCATCCTGTTAACCACCACCCCCTTCCCAATCCCAACCTTCCTCATCTTTTATTCTTGATTTTACCCCTCTCCCATCATCTCTCACCACGCGATCTCTACCCTTTCCACCTTCCTCTCTTCTTCCCTTATCGGAACCATCTAAGTCAGCCATTAAGCCGCAACCTAATTGGTTTTGCCAACGGCCTCCACTGCATATTTGTTAGTGAGGTTATTTGATAAATTTTTCATATTTTATTTTAGATTCAAAGTTTGTCCTTTATTGAAATTATAAAAAAAAATTTATTTTTAATTTTTCTTGTGTTGTTAAACTCAAGTGTTCAGATTGAAGTTTTTCATATTAATATTAGAAATAATGAAATTTAAGAAAAGAGTTAAGATAGAAGTGTCAAGCAAACAGAGGTGCTTTTGGCTTCTCATGTGTTCAAATTGAAGTTTTTCAAATACGTCCATGAGGTATTGGATTTTTCTCAATTTTGTCTCTCATTAAGAGTGTTACATGAGTCATCCGTTATCAATTTGACTGGGACACCAACAAAAGAATAAAATTGGACAAATTTGAATAAATAATAGATGAAATTGAGAAAAAATAATCCACGTTGATAAAATTGAAAAAATTGAATACAACAGAAGAAAATAGATGTTTACTCTTTTCCCAAAGCATGATTATGATGTTGGGTATGGGATAAACTAATTGAATGTGGGTTCACGTTGATAATGGAAACAATTAAACCACACCAAACAAGCACTTTGTCTATTTCTGACGTCAAATCTTATCTAGAGTTTCAGAAGATTGCATTCAGCCTAATCTTTTTTGCAACAAAAGAACAGTTCTACTTATCACCGAAAAAAGGAACAGTTTTGCTTTCATGGCTGACCTCAACGATTCAAGTTTGAAAAACACATTCTGAAATTGTAAACTTGCATGCTTCAAACTTTGGTCCTCTCCAACCTGTACTTGCAAGCATGATTTTTAATGTATTTTCTCCACTCATAAAAGTAAATAATGCTTTAAAACTATGTCTCTTCTTTTCATTCATAATTTGCGAGATAAAAGGCACAGTGAGACCTGGTTTATGTTATACATGGCATATTTTAAATAGAAATAGAAGAAAGGAAAACTTTACAGAGTGTAAACCCGGCTGTTTGTGATAGCAACTTGGCTTCCTCTCCAAAGCTTTGATTCACTTGTGTTTCTTCTTCAGGGTCAGATCATTCCAACCGTCAGGGAAGTTTCTAGCTTCGTGAACAGAAACACTGAAGTATCTCTGGGGGTAGCGCAGAGGCCATATTCCTTTGGTTTCCAAGTATAATGTTCCTCTACCTGTAGCTCTCTAATCGAAATCATATGGTGCATGATGCCAATTTTTAATCAATATGTCAATCTTCCAATAAATTTGAATTACGTTTGAATAGATATTCGAAGTGTTAAGGATTTTGTCACTCTTACAACCAAAATTTCATGCGCAATATGTCCGTAAGCCAACATGAACATATAGTCTAAACATTAGTGCATACCGAATCTCAAAAAATGTGTCACACAAGAAGCCTTTGATATATATTGAGAATGGACTTTTTAAAAATAAGGAGAAGAATAACTCCATTTTATTAATAGATGTCTCATTACATAATTTTGAGTGTGTAGAGGGAGTATCTCTAAACTCTACATTTTGATCCCTAACTTATGCTACAATGCCCACCAGGTCACTGACTTGCCCCCTTTAAAGAGCATTCAAGCAAAAGGCTTATCAATAATAGTAGCCATACTTTTTCTTAATTGACATACGGACTTTGATTGTAACTCCCAAAGGGTCTAATGTGTCATCTCATATGAACGTGAAAATAAAAATATAAGGATCGCAATCATGTATTTTTCTACTCATATTAGACAAACGATTGATGCTAAAAAGATACAAATATCTCCAAAACGAGAAAAATTCAAAAAAATAATCTACAAGTGCATTTGCTTCCAAATTTGTATCGCAAGGTCTCCTTTTCATACTTAATTTTAATGCCAAGTTTTGCCCAAAATCGAAAACTTTTGCCTGTCGAATTCATTCACAAGGCTTACTTGTGACATTCTTCCCCATTTCAAATGTCAATGCCCTTATTGATACCTCAATCTAACACAGCTTCCATAAAGGTTTCTTTTCTCGAGCATTAGTTTCTTAAATCTTCATGTAGGTCTTCAGTCTATTCCACTTGGACTACTTCCTCAATCACTCTGCTTGTCTCTTAGAGCTAACATAATTTGAGAGGCTTTGATGAATGACACCCTCAACTTGACATATCTTTTAGGATCGTCATTAGTCTATTGCTCCTCCCTAGACTTCCTCTCGGCTTAGTCTCTTTGAATTTGCACCATTGCACATTTGCTTTCCCTCCATAACTTTGGTAGTTGCCTCTACAACTTCAATGTCTTCAACGATGCTACATCTGCAGAGTTTGTACTTTGCCTTTGTAAACTCAACTTCATTATCTCAATACAAACTCACGTGTCACTATCTTCATAACTCTCTTGGCTCTGTCACCTCTACAACTTTACCTATCTCACTACCTCTGTAGCATTCAGATTATTACCTTTATAATTTGTGCTCACCTGACTACCTCTATAGCTTGTAGCACACTATGCCTCCACAGCTCTTGATTCAAATCATTATCTCTACACAACTCTCGATTCCACTCACTACCTCTGTAGTTCTTGATTTGACTTACTGTTTTCACACAACTTTCGATTCAACTTATTACCTCTATAGTTCCCGATTTGACTTGTTACCTTTGTAGCTCTCAATTTGACTCACTACCTCTGTAGCTTAAGTGTGTGCTATCACTATAGCTTTTACGACTGCTTGGTATTTTAGACATCTACTGACAATAGCCTAACATCCAATGTCCCATACCATTGATGTGACACTACAAAAAAAAAGTAATTTAGTGACTGAAAATAACGATCGAATTTTTTCGATCGCTAACGGAGATCGAACAACGACTACTTTGCAACTTATTTGCAAAAAAAATATAAAATAAAAAATAAAATATGAACTTCTTAGCCATCGAAATAGCGATCGAATTTTTCGGTGGCAAAAAATTTAGTCACTATTCAGTGGCTGTATAGTTGCCAACTTCAAAAATTCTGTATTTGTTATTAAAATTTTGTTGCGACTGAATATTTCAGTAGCCATATTATATGTAGAATATTTAGCGACCGAATTTTTCGGTCGCAATATGTAATAAGTTGACAAAAAAGAAATGAGGATTAAAATGAAAAGTTTCGGTAGGGACTAAAATGAAAGGTTTTTTTTTTGGGGGTTAAAAGTGTAAAATTTTCATAGTTTTGGGATAGAAATGAAAATTTTCCCATTTTTTTCTGTATAAAATTTCTCCCTCCTTTTTTTTTCACGTTTGCGTCGAGTCCTCTCTCTCTCTCCCTCCTCACTGAACTCCTCTCTCTCTTACTTCAGCTGCTTCTTCCTCTGCCTTGTCCGGCCGTTCTCCAATGTGACGGCCAGTGTGAGCCACCTCCTTCGGCGTGATCTTGTTCCTCTCCACCACCTCCTCCTGTGATTGGAAAGGGTAAGAAACCCTTTTCAACTTTTCTTAGAGCATTTTATTTTGATGTTATAAATAATAGAGCATTTTTTTCAAAGAAGTCACCAGCTGCCACAGCAATGGTGAATTTAGAGTTAAATGCTACTTACTGTGATTTACATA
>JANHAO010025014.1:0-11458 GCA_026873985.1 Saraca asoca
GTTTCAGCACACAATTACGAGCAGGCTGCAGCCTTAGTGTGCTTGGATGCAGTTTTTTTAAGAAGAGAATGTAATTTTAAAGAGTATTTAAAATACCACCAAGACAAAATGACTTTTTGGATAACTAATACAGAGAATCTTAATAATGTTATGAATTTGATGGAGGTATTTTAATCATTTAAAATAAGGAAATTGAAATTTCTTTGGATTAGTGGAATTTTGAAAATCCTTCAACTCATTAAGCTTTCTTGAACATGTTGATTCTCTAACTGCCCTGTGCCCCATGCCCCATAGTCATTTTCATCGTCATGCTGCTCTACACTTTGCCTTCACGGCTGCAATTATTTGCCAGACCTCCGCACCTGTACACATCGTGGTCTGACCCCGCCGTTGCTTTTTTCCCTCAGGCTGTGGCCTTCACTTCTTATGAAATCCCAAGTTTCCTCTCACTTACATAACAGGCACCATTCACCCCATAAACTCGAAAAGTCTGTTTGTGAAACATACCTCTCTTCTTCTCCTAATACTCAATGACCCTTGCTTTGTTGTGTTTGTAGAGTTGATCTCTTGAATGGTTTGGAGTTATTTATTTTATTGGTGTTCAAGGTTTTGGATTGTCCACAACCTGTTTGATATATGGCCTAAGTGAATTGAAAAACTTGAATTTAAACAAGTGAGCAGCTTGTGACTATATATGGCTGGCCTCATATTAATTTGTCCTTGTTTCTATGTCGAGAAAGGAAAACAAGATCCTGATCACCAAACCCGTGGCAATTGAATGTACAGTCGATGATTATTGGACATTATGTTGACAAATTGAAGTAATAATGAATGCAAGTGTATATGCATGAGCTCATATTTTTTATTACTAAGTTTTTCAACTTCTGTGTATATATATGATTTTAACTACTGGTTTTGCATCTTTTGGTGCCTTCTAACTGCTGCACTTGGTGAATTTTGGGTTGCTCCTTTACTTTATTGTTTGAATGTAAGATTCATGTTGTTTCCTATTTTGTGTGAAATTTTTTAATGAAATTCCCATTTAGAAAGTTATCCAAACAAGTTATTTTGTAAATATAAGGATTTCAAATAGTTGGAATTCAAATTCCATAGATTTTGAAAATACTCTTTCCAAACATAGGATTATGCTGTCACTAGGAAATATATGGAGAATTTTTAGGATTCAATTTCTGTTTTAATATTGCATACTCAAATGAAATTCAAAGGACAACAAAGCTAGGATATTACTTTGCGGTCTTGTTTGGTTCAGATCATGAATCTGTGAATGGTTTAGGTCTTAGTCATAGCACCCGAAGGTTATGTGGATTTTTTTTTTGAAAAATCTATATCCCTCCTGAGGGAACTTGATACCTGATAGGCTGATATTGATATACATCTTTTTGACTTATTAGTTGGTCTTTCTCTTTCTCCCTCTCCACAGGCATGCATATTGATGCACTTGTCATTGTTTGTGTGAATGGGTGTGTGTGGACCTATTTGTTTGACAAGTTCCCTTTGTTACTCATTGTTTATGTTAAATGTTATGGCTTAAAAGAACTGAACTAAAGATTTTAACACCTAACTTTACCTTCATCCAGAGGAGAAATGACAAAGACCAATTTATTGCATAAGCATAGCAGAAGTAGAAGAAAGGGTGATCTGACACGAAATGCTGAAGCTTATCATTATTGTTGTCATTGGGATAATAATAGAAAGTTATTGGGAAATTGAATAGAATAATCTCAGAGATAGACTGGCCGGATGAAATGGAGAAGCTCATTGAGGTTCAGGGTTTTTGCGATTGATAGATAGCATTGTGATTGAGGCATATGGCGATGCCACATTTTGAGAGCTGCCATGTAAAAACCAAAAATAAGGTGATAAAAAGGGATTGTGGATCATCTTTTTCTTTTTGGTCATAGTAGAGAAAGACATACACAATATTTTGTGAGCGCCCCGCTCAAATATAAAAATAGGATTCTTGATTCTGAATCATATTACACAAAAATATTGTATTTGTCTATCCAATGTAACAGAAACATGAAAAAAAAAAAAAAGATACATATTTGTAGGGAGCGTGGATATTAGAGTTGATGGAAATAGAATTTATGGCAAGGCGTGTCTTTTCTGCTACAGTTGAAAATATAAGGGCTATTCATCTATAGATATGGGTGCAAAATGATTATTTAGATAGGAATAAACGTATCCCATCCAGTCCCCAACCCAACTAAGGGACAGTGACTCTGTTTGAAACAAAATTTATTTAATTTCTGTTCAGAATCTTCATGATAGCAAGTCTTGCTTTGCTGCATATCTCCTTACTCTTCAGGGTGTTCCTATTTGTTGGCAGCTCTCAGTAAGGAACTGCTTCATTAGAGGGTCAGTGGTGAGATACGTACAATTGCCTCCAGAAGGGGTTGACATCGAACTGTTGCATGACGCCACAAGGAGAGAAGCTCGCGGTGGCTAATATTACGGTCTACTACGTAAAATGTTTCTTTGTACGACACTTTGATGGGATATTATGGATGTTATAGTTCCTACTATAAGGAAAAGAGAAAAAAAGGGAAAAACTTTTGATAATTTTTTTTGTCATAAATATCTTGATGTTGCGGATGTCTAAGATTTGTTGACATTTATTTATTCACTAAAACTTAATATATTGGTGTTTATTCTACTCGCAATTCCTATATTCTACCACATCAAATCACTGAAATTTCCTATGAGAATAATTGTATGAAAAGTAGTCATATTTGACAAGGAAGTTCAGAAACAAGTAATCCTGAATGCATATGCAGCTTCTCCATAATATAATGCCTTCACGAAGCTAGAATTATACTGTCTTCAAATTTGTACCATTGGGACTGGTAAATTGTTTAGTGGCCTTGATTGGCTTGGCCTTGTGTGGAAATCCTAAAAATGAAAAAAAAATTGCTTGTATTGAATATTAATCTCATAAACACGGGAAACAACGCTGTTACCTAGAAATATTTTTATAGAAAGATCGCAAGTTGGAATATGATTTCCAACACCACCTTTTTTTCACTTTCATCGAAGATTTTCTCTAAAAATTTTAATGTAGATACAACCTTGAATTATTGAGTAAACTATTAAATTAATATCTAAAAGATTAGGAAAATATTAAATTAGTATTGAAAAGAATTTTAATATCAATGAACATTAATTTAGTATCAGTTTTGAAAATTTTACATTAATTTACCATAATTATTATTAAATTTTGTATAAATAATCATTTTTACCTGAAAATTTGATTTTAATATGCTTATTATTGAAATGACAATATAAGCTAACTTAGTCAATAAAAGAATTGAGGTTTTTTGAAATTTCGAATAAACTATTAACCTTAATGCTTTATAATTATAATAATAATTCATAATAAAATTTAATGGAGAAAAATACATATGATCTTCTTCAATTTTGAATAGTTACATTTAACACTCACAAACTATTCATTTTTACAATTAGTTCCCTTCAATTTTGTGCTAATTGCATTTAACACTTAACATCTATTTTACAAGCAATTTAAAAGAGTAAACGTACTCAGTTTGACACAAAAATTTATAAAAATTAATAGATTGTAGGTGTTAAATACAACTATTTCAAAGTTAAAGATGGTAATTTGTATTTTTCCCTTTTAATGGAGAAATTGACAATAGTACTAAACCCATGTAAAATTTATGAAATTGACGTCTTTCAATACTAATTTGATGTCTTTCTAATTTTTTTCATATACCAATTTAATGGTTTACTCTAAATTATTTTATGGTTCCTTATCCTACTCTTTCATTCTCTTTATTTAGGTTTCTATCTTTTTAAATGAATGAAAATAATCAAAATAACTAGAGGGAAATTTTATAAAAGAAAATTAGACTTTTGTAGATACATTCGGGTATTATATTTTACACAATTACTTGATCTTGGAGGGTTAAATAGATGGCTGATGAGTGAGTCTAAAATAAGGCGATAGGATTTGAATCTATTATTTTCAACAAACTATCAAACTTCCTCGTCAGCGAATACACATGATATCATTTGTAACTTAGAAATTACAACTCAATTCATTTATGAATGAGATTAATAGTTGTTTAAATTTCGGAAGCTCAAAAATTCAAGCAAAATATATTATATCTAAAATTACAAGATTTTAATTTAAGCTATTTTTTTAAATAAAATCTTACTAGAATTCAATTTCAACTACATAAGAAAATGTTATAATGATGATTTTATATTTATAGTTATTATACAAAATATACATCTTAATTAATTAGGTAAATTGAGTGTATCCAAATATAAAATTTTATTTTAAATTAATTGAAGTTTAAAATTAATGACATCTGTTAATTTGAATTAGAGGTAGATACAAGTTGAGTTAAGTTGAGCTAAAGCCCTGAACCAGCTTACTCGAAACTTTATTTGCATTCAAATGACCAAAATTTTTTATTTGAATTTGACTTGAATTAAACTCGTTAACCATTCGACTCAACTTGATAACTCATGTGTTATAATCAAATAAACCAACAAGCAAGCAAATATAAATCAAAATGAACTAAGCCTTATTGGTGCATTAACTCGACTAATTTGGTCTAAAATCATATAAAAATGCTATTTAAATTTATTTGAATACACTACATAATATATAATATTATATTTAATAGCATAATTTATTTCATAAATATTATTAACAAATATTTATATATATAATTAATTTATTGAGTTGATTCATGAATTAAACGAATCCAACTAATTATAAATTGAATTTGGTTCATTTAACAAATGAGCCAACCTTTCATATTTAGATTCAACTCATTTAGTTTATTTAGTTTATGAACCAAACTCATTAAGCCAATTTTTGGGTCGAATCACAAGTGGTTCACAAATTAGCTCGATTCATTTCCAGCCTTACTTGAACTTTGATTTAGTGCCAAATTACCCTTCTCAACTTTATTTGAAATTTGGGTAAAATACATTATATTCCTTTAAAACTATGTTTTAATGTCAATTTACCCCTTTTAACTTTAAAACACTACACTTAACATCCCTAAAGTTTTAATTTAAATGAAATTATTAATCCAAATGTTAATTACAATGAAATCCATGAAAACTTAACTCTCCTATGTAATTTAATGCTTAATTTTCTTATTAGTAAAGTCACCAATTCAAGGTAACTATAGCAAAAATATCAGGTTTTTTAGGTGGAACTTGGGGTGACAAAAAAGGAAAATTGGGTAGAACACTTCCTTATGCAAAATGGTATAATTATTCGACCAACTTAATGAAATAGTGACACAAAGAGATATAACTTTTTGACTTGTTATGAATTAGTTGACATTATTTTGATTATTTAAATTAGTTAGCATTTCTTCTGAATCTTTTGTAATTCTGATTTCATGTTTTTTCATTTGATTCTTTACTCTTTGTTTTAGATAAAATCATTGTAGTTCAATTGAATGATTAAAATAACTAAAAATATAAGTTTGTTACTTGAATATTTGTAGTTCAAGTGAATGATTGAAATAACTAAAACTATAAGTTTGTTACTTGAATATTTGTTAAGCAAGTGAAGTCATATCTACAATGTGTTTATGATGTTGATGATAATTCATTTGACATTTAGCAAATTTTTAAATGAATTGAATTTTCTTATGAAAATTAATTATGGCCATGCAAATTTTATCGTTAAATATACATGGATAATACAAATTCAACAAAATGCCAAAAGTAAGAATTTAGGGACATTAACTTGGAGTAATTTTATAGGAATAGGTTGGCCTAGACCCTATATAAAATATACTAGTTTTGGACCTATACTTTGCATGGGTTTGTAAAGAAATTAGTAATCTAATTGAGTTTTTTTTTGTATAATTTGTAGGAAAAGCACATTTAATTAAGGAAAATTCATCTATATAGATGATAGTTGCAAATATAATATTCTACAAACTTGTCTTATTTTCTAACAGAATAATAAAAAGTCAAATAAGTTTTGAAATTAACTATCAAAATAGATAATTAAAGGCAATGTTTTCTTCTTGCATTTTCTTATGGTAGTAGTGTATGCACACAACGAAATAGTATTTTTAGTTAGGCAACTAAAAGTTTGGTTTCATATTTCTTTTGTTATGAATTTCTTTAGCTTAGTGCAAGACACTTGAGAACTTAGTATCTTGCTGATGGTAGTTTCATCATTTGCTTCATCATCTCTAGACCTTTTTTTTAATTGGGGTAATGTTATCAGTTGAAGTCAAATCAATCATGTAGTCCAAAGTTATAGAAAGAAAGTTCTGCATGAAAGTATACGTTGTTTTGAATGTAAGAAATGATGGAATTGCATTATCTATTATGTAATAGTATTGAGATGTATATTACATTTTTTGCCTCGGTTGGGTTGAGTGAAGTATAGGGAAGAGTTCCAATATCTTGTGAGGTGAGTTTTTGTTTATGAGTAAAAAAGTATTTCAGGAAATGTAAGCTAGTTTTGTATACTTTTGAAATGAAGTCATGTGTATGGCAACTTATGAATCTATAATATTAGTTGAATAAAATATATATATATATATATATATCTAGAATGTTTTACTTTAATGATAATAATAACATCAAAAAATAGTTGGTAACTAAGCTTGCAACTTTGGTAGGAATTGTTGTTTAAAACTAGGATGTTATAGTAAGCTAACCTGATAAAATGAGGAGTTGGCCTTAAAATTCTTGATATTTTTTTCATCCTTAGTGAGTAGAAACGCTATGGAGTTGTTAGATTCATCATTTGGTCTATTATTGTTGATATTGTAGCTTGAAATTTCAACTTTGAAAAGAAAGGTTTTCTTCGGCAACAAATCCAATTCAATAGGAAAGCAACACTCACCATTAACCTATACGACAAATTAACACTTTATTTATGTAACAATTTAATTCATTATATAAAATTTAATATGTAGGGAGTAACAAGTTATAGAAATCTATAAAGTAAAAATAATAGGTCTTGAAATTATGTGCCTTGCACATGGAATAATAAATCCTGATTATTACTTTTTGTAGTTGTAAACTTTTGAAGCAAAACAAGTTATTAAGAGAAAGCTACATCAATTAATTAAGATTTATCAACTGAATCAATTAAAGAGAATTGTGGTTCTTAGGCAGTATGCCATATATTTCCATATAAAGTTTAGATATGTATTTAATTTATAGTCCAAGAATGCTATACATGGTTATCAATTTTAGAATTGGAAATTGTCTATGTCCATCTTTTAGTATAGTTGCATTATCATTTCTTTGATATTCGATACAAACATGCAAACATTTTCAAATTTTCATAACTAAGATGAACGCATATCCCCACACTTATATGTTAGAAAATTATCAAATACCATAGATCATTCATACAAAATCTAGAACCACGGAATAATTTAAATATAAATCAAAATAAGAAATTATTACCTCTTAGATCATGAATTATTTTTTGTAATGATCACGTTACAAAAGTATGCAATATACTTTGAGAGCAAATTTTTCCCTTACTTCTCCATGGCAAACCAAAAGACAAACTTCAATGGGACAGTAAGTCATGACCTTATGAAGTGTAGAAGGGACTTTCTTCATAGGTAGTTCAACAAGTAATTGACTCACCTCCTATTAAGGTTGTCAATTATAGGTCTGCATCAAATCAAAGCATCATATCCAATACACTGGGCCTTAAGTCCAAGAGGCACAACTTAACTAATTGGATCATTTATATATTCAGTTTTTTGGGTATATTTAGGTTACACATTTAACTCATTTTCACAAACCAAAATCTCAATCAATTGAAGCCCAATAATTATAAAAATATTCTAACATCCTCCTATTTTGACAAATATTAATTGAGTTTTATATATTTTGTAAAATCATTTTGAAAATGACTTTTAGGTTGAACAAACAACTGAAGTGGCCACTAAATCTAACATACCCCAATAAACACTTTAAAAAACATGATTCGATTAATAAAACAATCAACATAAAATAATGAATATGATCACATAAACTAGTTATTCCATGAAAATGATCACACGGATGTGATGGTATAGTTACACATATAACATAATCAAGTAATCCACCTATGCTTTTGTGTAAAAGTTCTCATTGTAGTTTTTCTCACAAAAGTCACCAAATCTTCCCAAGAAGATTAGAATAATTTCTCACGAAATAATCAAGATCTCAAAAAAGACAACTACAACTAATTATACTGGGAAAACTAGGTTCTCAATAACCATCCCATGAAGAGACAATTGTAACAACTTTATCATAAAAGAGTGATAACAATATATCTTTAAAGAGATACAAATAGTTTTTCACGAAATCATATTATCTTTATTAAGACAACAATAATAATCTCAACATTTAATTTTGAAATAAATTAATCATATGCCAAAATGATATAATTTTTCATTATGTATACATAACTAAAATGTACAAGGCTAATGATCAAATGCTACAGTATCTTTGTCACAAAAGATAATTATTTTCACAAGAAAACATTTATGCCCTCCGGTATTTCATAAGAGCATTGACTTAAACCAATTTCATTTAATAACATTATTTCTAACATAATACATTAATCACAATTAATGCACATAAAATTATAATCATTAGAATTTATCCACTAGAAGTAAGATACATAAAAACACAAATATAACTTTCTCCCATTTGACCTATTATATCAAAGGATATAATATATGCTTTATGTGATTGGTCAAAATCTATAATTTTAATCTTTCACACCTCTTATTTGATAAAATAAAATTATCAAACTTTCTTATAACAAATTTAAAAATTAAAGAATGTAATTATCATTTTGTAGCACACGAATAAAATAGAAACTTCCATATTATTTAAGAAAACCAAGCAGCATACTATTATCAAGTCTAAAGATAAAATTAATAGTAAACATTTCAATTAACCTTATAACGAAGGTAAACAAGATTGGAAATACATCACGCATTGCAACTCAATCCATCAAAATTAGAATAACCCAAAAGCCAACTTAAAGAAAAATTAAAACAGAACACCAAAGTCTAAACCAATAATATAATAGCATGAAACTATTAAATATTTGAAAGCAAATCAAAACACTACCAATTTCTATAAGACTCCAGTATACCATCTTATAACATTTAAGTCATAATTTTCAAGAAAACCTTTATATGTGATCAAGTTCATGCTTGAACTCATTCTTAAGCCTTAAATGAATAATACAATATATCAATATCATGATAAAAAAAAGGCTTAATTCAAATTTAATTAAACATATTCGAAGTATTATGAAAGAATTTAATAATTATGCTCCCATGATTACTTAGAATCATATAATAATGTATCAAAAATGTTTATAATATAACACTAATCCCTAATAGCATATACAAAAGGCATAAAGCTAGCAAACAATATCTCATAATATTTTTGTTCAATGCATTTCATGCTATAGTCTAAAATTCTTACAATAATTTTATCACAAAATGATTTAAGAAATTTAAACTTACAAACTATGCACATTAACATAATCATTTTGCACATACATTACATCACATAGAGGTTATCATCCATGATAAATGAGTAATAATGTAAAATCTTAAACATGTAGGAATATCTAAAGTACCTGTTTACTAAATCATAAACCTTTATTAATCCAAATAAGACTACTAATAAATAGTAAATTATTTTGATTTTGATCAATTATCCTTTATAATTATCAATAATATAATTGGTTTTAAGAGAGCATATATCGCAACCTCCAAGGTCATATAAAATGTGAAATTTCATAATGCATATATTTCTGATATAGAAGAATATCAATTAAAATTCCATGGTCTTCTGAGAAAAATATTTACCTTTTATAATTGCTTAAAAATATCACATATTATAAAAGAAGTATTTATTAGTAATTTTAGGAATATCAAAGACATTTTTATAAGGTAAGATTCAAAATTACTTACTCCTACAAATATCAATATTCTTAAAATAAGGTGGTGTATATCTATACAAAGATCATGTAACATAATCATGGTAAAATTTTGGATCTTTCCATTCGTGAAAGATAAAATTAAAATTTTTAATTTTCATAACTAACCCTAAACATTGAAGTAATATTTAGAAAAAAAAAATACTAAAAGTCATGAAAAACAAATATAGTCTTTTCAAAATAATTATAAGAATTTATATTCTTATGAATAAAAAAAAGTTGAACAAAACAATTTAACAAATCATATAGTTTATCACTATATTTCTTATTTTTATAATCCAAGACAAGAAAAACTTACTACCAATACACACACATCATTTTGAAATTAGTTTTGAATAGATCATAAAATTAAACAATCAATAAATTAAAGATACATAAGAGCAATTCAAACAAATCATTTATCCATTTATCAATTAAAACATTCTTTGTAAACATGACCCCCTTTTTGCATGAAACAATAATGCTCAGATATCTTCACATTTATATTATATACTGAATTTTAAACTATATATTATTAAATGACACACTCATAACTCCATGTGAAAAGCACATATATTAACAAGAATATATTAATATTAAATATCTAATAAAAATAAGCTATATGTTCAAAGAAACTCAAGCTTATAATTGAACAATCACTAGTTAACAGAATACACAATATAAGTTAAAGTTCTCAATTAAAATAGTCGATATGACTAACTATTAAACATATATCTTCCTTTGGCCGACATATTTGTACAATTATTAGAAACATCATATGTAAAAAAACAACCAGAATGAATTTTCATAGAAATTATAATTTAATGAGTAATTATATATCGTGACAATATATCTTACAAACTATAAACACATTCAATAATTTGTATGCATGATTAGCATTTTTAATTTAAAGAATTTTTATAAGTACATACTTCTAATATACATCCTTACGGATAATTTATTAAATATTTTCTTATAGAAATTAGTCAAGCCAACCTATCTCTGTATATTCCTTTTATAATTTAAAATAATTTCTAACTAGCAAAAGTCTTATTAAAACATGTTGTTGATGGTGAAATTTGATTTGTACGGAGAGACTAAATCTTAGCCAACGGGGATGATTCGGTAAACCCCAAAATGCAACCTGGTGTAGAAATCAAAGAAAGAAGAAGAAGAATATATAGTAGATAGCACAAATTTTTAACGTGGTTCGGCCAAATCTGGGCGGCACTGGACCCTACGTCCACAGTTGATTTTATTTATCAGTGAAAGTTGTAGGATACAAGTGTATATTCATGGCTTCCCCCATTTTGACAAAGTTTCGGCATACATTCCCCAGGAGAGTTCCCTAATACAAGGGCTTAACCCCTTATTTATAGAACCAAGGGGTACAAATATAATTTAATAAATTATAAATATGTTACATCACATAATAAATGTAAAAGACGTCTTAGGCTCCTGCAAGTCGAC
>JANHAO010025015.1:0-11463 GCA_026873985.1 Saraca asoca
CCAGACCAACTGGTTTATATTATGCACATGGATCCGTGGCTGGGTTTCAAAAAATTTTAAATTTCCGCTGTGCTTGCTACCCGAAGCCCAACAAGAAGTTCATCAAAAACCTCATTTAGTGAGGTGAATGTACATATGATGGCATGGGTTGGCACAAATTGAGTGACGAGACAAAAGTCTAAATGATGGCATGGCAAATTGCAATCACCAACTTTTAACAGCAAACTACAGCTCCTAGTCCACATATTACACTAAGAGCTGGGGGCTAATGTTGTGGGTATTTTTGAAACGATATGAATGGACTGCTAAAAGTCCAATGGATAAGCCCAGCTAATAAAGACCCAGTCTATAATGGTATGGGTACTTTTGGAAGCATATGAATGAGCTGGTAAAAGCCTAATGGACAAGCCTAGTTGATAAGGACCCAGTCCATCTAGGATTGAGGTCATTGGAGCAAGGCATCAAGTCACCAAATGCAAACTCAGATCGTTGGTCAACAAGGGTCGAAGCAATAACCTCAGGTCATTGAGGACAAGGCCCAGCCCACAGCTCAAAGTACATTCTCCCAACCATCAATTTAGGGAAATCCATTCAATTGCCTATCTGTTATTATCTATTATAAAAGTGTAATCAATTGCATTCAAATTGTAACGTCCCAGCTACTCTATATAGGGGTTGAAATTATTGTATAGAAAAAGGGACAACAAATACATACTATTACTATGCCAAAATATACAGAGAAATAAGATAACTGTGGATGTAGGCATTGAGCTAAGCTAAACCATATTAGAAACTTCTAGTGTCATCTTATTCTTCCTCTCTCTCTCTCTCTCTCTCTTGTGATTTTACACTCTCAATTTATAATTTGGGGCTTTGGACTTTTGTTGACTACATTCACACTTCACCATGTTCAAACTTTTTTAATTGTATCTCCTCCAATGTATTACAAAAGTTAATCTACTAAATATAATTAGCACCTTTAGTAAAAAAAAGAAATAATTCACATATAAAACCTTTAGTAAAAAAAAAAAGAAACAAATAGTATATAAATCATAGATTATTCATATCTCACTGTAATATATATTGATGAAATGTAGTGTTTTGAGACTTTAAATGTCAATTTTATATAAAAAAACCAATGTAGTTTCTTTTAATATGTATTTTAAAAAAAATAGAGACCTCTAAAATTACATTTAATTTAAAATATGTGGAAATTTTAAATGTTAGTTTCTGTAAAAAAAAAAAAATTTGACATCATTTCTCTTAACTAGTTTTTTTTAAAAGAAAAAATAGGCTTCTAATAGTGTATATCATAATTTCATTTTAAATGTCAGTTATTATTTTGGAACTGACATATAAATCATTAACGATGTTGGTTTGTATTAAAAAAATTGATGTCATTTATCTTAACTAATTTTTTTAAAAAAAGAAAGAGATTAATTCATTACAACTTTACAATACATGATTACAGTACCACAAAATATATATATACATTATAATTCATTACAATCGATATATCCAAAGTGCTACTAAACAAACAATACATAACAACTTTCCTATTAGTCTTTGTCACAATATGGTAGGAGAAACTTAGGCCATTTATCTCTAATTTGGTCAATTTCAACTTGAATATAAAGGCTAGTATCTCCAAAGTATCACAAAACATATATATATATATATATAGCAAATCATATATCCATATATTACAAAGCAATACCATAAATTTTGTAACAGAAATTTCAACATATCCATATATCATATATCCAAATCAAATAATTATACCTTTTGTAAATCGTGGTGATCTTCCTCAATTTGAGTGATTATGTCACTCATATGCCTCATTACAAAGTATCAACATGCCACATTTCCTTTTTGACAAAGGCACTATAATGAATTAAATATATATTCAAATAACCATTTTAATCAAATATGAAATTACTTAGAATGTTATAAAAGGTATTCAATATTATTAAAAAAAACTTACCTATAAGATGATCCATTTCGTGTTAGGCATTTTCCTATAATAGCCCATGTAAAAATAAATCTTAATACATCTTTTTAATCAAATTCATGCAAGAAACTAACATATTAATAAAGGAGATCATATACAATATAAATCCCAAATCTACAAAAAAAAATTCACAATTCAATTAAATTTCTTATAGTCTTACATGCTGGATGTCCCAAGAGATCAAGCCAATAAATGATATTTCTCTCTACATAAATTGCACACAACATCCAATAATGCCTATAATAACAAAATATTAAATAATTAATAACAAAATATCAAATATCACATTAGTTACATATGACTTGATAAATGGTGCAAAAACACATTGCTTCTTTTTTGTTAGAACTTCTGAGATCTTTTTTTTTTTTTTTTTTTGCCATAGCTGGAGCCTACCAATGCAAGTAACCGTGGACATAGAAATTCAGCATCCATTCCCTTGGTCTCATAGTCAAGATGTAGAAACCTTTACAAGGAAATAAAAGAAATGGTTAACAAAAAACTTTGACTTATATAATATAAATAAAATTATGAATTGAAAGTTAAAGGTAAACTCACATTTCAAAAAATTGGATGCAAGATATATTTATCTCTTCCATGGCTAAGAATTGCATGATGTCATCCTGGGTGACAAAAACATCACATTCATTACCCATGACCTTGACATTCATATGAACTTAGATGAAATTATCATTTGCCATCTTCTCATCCATAGCAAATAACATTTTCCTTAGTTCAAAAAGAAGCATCTCTTGGGTTTGAGCTAGTTGATCAATTAGTTGAGTCACTAAATCCTTGATCTAATTACTATGAAGCTTCCTAGCCTCCTCTATAGCCTAATTAACATGTATAAAATTATGAAGTTTAGATATTAGAAATACAATAAAATTGGATCTTTCAAATACAATTACTTATTAGATAAAAAATGATACCTCTATAGCCAAAGTGATAAAACTCTTTAATCATGCAATGTAAGTCCCAATTACTTGGCCCACTATCCCTAGTTCATCCATTGGCACTGGAAGTGTTGCACTCTAATCCAATGGGGTGTCAACGATGACCTTTGCTTGATCACTTAGCAATTGTTGGTAATAAAGGGTGCGACTATGGAAAACCCTTCCATATGCCACATACATTGCTTAGGTGTCAGAGCTAGAAGATATTTAGCTCCTTCCTATATTAAAAAAAATTGAAAAAGTTAATTATAATGTTATTTCACATAGAAAATATTAGAAACTACTTACATAATAAAAGAATTTTAAACTTTTAGTGATAGTCATTTATCGCTGACAGCTTTGCAAATGGGTTAAGGTCTCCCAAGTATTTGGCTTTTACACTGCTAGGCAGAAGAACAGGGTGCATCTCTACCTTATCAAAAATAAGCCTCAAGTTTGAAAGTGACTACATGCTCATCTTCTAAATGAAGGCAAACATTTTCTAAATTTCTTCTAACTTGGCCCAAGTCTTCTCACTCACTTGAGTAGTAATCTCTTCTTTCACCTTTATGTCACTCGAGTAGCAATCTCTACAGTAAGATCCTTTATAGAAAGAGATAATCCTTAAAAATGCTTTTGTGATCCCTTAAAATAGGACTTGAGATCTACTTCTCCCCCGACCCTCCAAACATAACCAAGATGCTCTTTAATTCTCAAAATAGCTGTTAATATGCCCATCCTTCCAGATGTAGTAAAATCTCACTAGGTCAATTATTGTGTGAGAGAATCCTGTGGCATACAATTAAAAATATTTATTACAACTTAACATTTACAATTACTTAAGCAATTAAAACTTACAAATTACTTACAATTTTCTCAATAACTATATGGCTTTCTTCAATCATATATTTACCTTTTATAATGACCCTAACTCTCTTCCATAATTCACACCAAGATATGGAAATGACTTGTGAATCGGATTAATTAGAAGCTTGTTATTTTGCATGCTTTTACTTGACTAAAGCTTGCTTAAGCTTCATATATCCACCACTAGACAACCTATTGACATGCAAATTCAGTCAACCAAAAAGTCTAGAAACCCCAAACTATAGATTGAATGTAAAAATAGAAAGAGAGAGAGAGAGGAAGAATAGGAAGATACTAGAAGTTTTTAATGTGGTTTAGCTGAGTGCAATACTTTATGTCCACAATTCTTTTATTTCTTAGTCTTTTTGCTAAGTATTTGTATCTGTTGATTGATCATCCCTTGTACAATGATTTCATCCATTTTATAATAGTTAAGGTGTTACAGTTTGAATGTAAATTAATTACAAATAAGGATCATGAATTGATTAGGATTACATGATAGATAATAATAAATTCCTATTAAAATAGGAAACTGAATGGATCTCCTTGGATTGATCATTGAGAAAGTGTGCTTTGAGCTATGAGCTAGGTCTTGCCCCCAACGACCTAAGGTTGCTGCTTTGACCCTTGTTGACTAACGACCTGAGTTCATGTTTGGCGACTTGATGCCTTGGTCCAACGACCTCAATTCTGGATGAGCTAGGTCCTTATCAATTGGACTTGTCCATTGGGCTTTTACCAACTCATTTGTATGATTCTAAAACATACCCACAATATTAGCCCTTAACTCTTAGTGCAATTTATGGACTGAGAGCTGTAGTTCGCCAGTAAAAGCTAGATCTACCATGCCATTATTTAGACTTCTGTAATTCTAAGTTTCATCTCTTGAATGTGTATTTGTATTATCTCGATCAATGAGGTTTTTGATGAGTTGAATGCTCAATAGGTGGCAGACAATAATTCAAAATGTTGACATGAATGCACCTCAGCTAACAAACCATGACTTTGTAAATATGTCAAACTGAACACTCAGTAGGTCGCATGAATGCGCCAAGCTAGCAAACCATGACTTTGTAAATATGTCAAGCTGAATGCTCAGTAGGTTGCATGAATGCGCCTCAACTAGCATGAGTCAAGTGCCTAGTAGCATGAGTCAAGTGCCTAGTAGGTCACATGAATGCACCTCAACTAGCACGAGTCAAGTGCCTAGTAGGTCACATGAATACACCTCAGCTAGCACAAGTTGAGTGACCCTTCTAAATTAAAAGGGTGGGTGCTCACTTCCAAATCAAAAGGGCAAGTGCTTGCTTTTGGATTAGAAGGGCGATTTGCTCACTTCTGGATTAGAATGGTGAGTGCTCACTTTCGGATTAGAAGGGTGAGTGCTTATTTTTGGATTAGAAGGGTGATTGCTCACTTCTAGATTAAAAAGATGAGCAGATGTTCAACATTTCAAGCTTGTAGAACTTCAGCTTCATTCAAATGTTAATCAATAGGCTCCAATTCCTAAGTCTTTCTTGATGATGTATGGGCCTTCCTAGCTCAGACCTAGTGTCCTACCACAGGCCTTGTGAGCTTCAAGAAGAATAAGGTGCAATGCAAGATCACCAATTTTGTAGTCCTGAACTCAAACCTTCTTGTATAGTACTTTGTTCTCTGGTCGTGGGAGTGGCGATCTGAGGTTCTATGCCTTCTTCTATGCCCATGACCCGATAAGTATCGATCTGAAATATGCCTGATTGGTCCTGTTCGAGCTCTCAACTTGACATGAACCCCCATATCATTGATTATCTTTATTATCATCCTCATGAACTCAGTAGACCTTCGACCTTGGCTGTAAGTTGGAAGAGCAAGTTGAATGAGTGAGCTAAGGTTCTTCTCTAATTGGCCTCTCCTCTTGAGCTCCTCTCCATTGCTACTGGTGTGCTTCTCTCTACGCAACACCCCCAACGTACTTTTACGCGCCCTGGGCTTGTGCTTGGGTCAACACCCTAACTACTTCAACCAACTCTCTCACTATGTTCTCAAGCACTTCATGATGCTAATGCCACACTTGCACTCCATCAGTCCCAGGAGTAGTGGCAACTAGCGATAGGCCAATGGGGGCATGCCAGTAGTGGCACCTATGGTGGGGATAGTGAAAGTGCCTACCATAGGAAGAACTAGTCCTCCAACTGGTAATACATCCCACTGTTGTTCCACATGACCATTAGGCTAGTCAGCTGTAGTATCTGAACTCCTAGTGATTCTTCCTCTAACCATCGCAAATGGACAGAAAATCAAGGAGAATGCAATTTAGGGCCCTTTTTTAATGCCAATATGTTGACGTGGGAATTCGATTAACCAAAAAGTCTAGAAATCCCAAACTACAGATTCAATGTAAGAAGAGAGAGAGAGAGAAAGAGAGAGAGAGAGAGAGAGAGGAAAAACAAGGAGACACCAGAAGTTTTTAACATGGTTTAGCCGAGTGTGATGCTTTATGTCCACAGTTCTTTTATTTCTCAATCTTTTTACTGAGTATTTATATCTGTTAATTGATTGTCCCTTATAAAATGATTTTATCCCCTTTTTATAATAGTTAGGGTGTTACAATTTGAATGTAAATAAGTTATAGATGAGGATCATGAATTGATTAAGATTACATAATGGATAATAGTGGATTCCCATTAAAATAGGAAACTGAATGGATCTCCCTGGATTGATCGTTGAGAAAGCATGCTTCGAGTTGTGGACTAGGCCTTGTCCCTAACAATCTAAGGTTAATACTTTGACCCTTGTTGACCAACAACCTGAGTTCGTATCTAGCAATCTAATGCCTTATTCCAGTGACCTCAATCCTTGATGAGCTGGGTCCTTATCAGCTGGACTTGTCCATTAGGCTTTTACCAGCCTATTTCTATGGTTCCAAAAAATACCCACAACACAACCTACGTGTATATTTGCTTTTTGCTTATCTCTCCCTATTGGTTGCACTCATACCCTATTGACAAAAAAAATAATTGATAAGCTAGGCAATTAATTACTTATAATATATAGTTGAAAAAAATATAAGGTAAAATGGTGAAATTAACTTGAAAAGCCTAGAATTGGCACTGCTTCATAAAATCATCCCACACTTATTGACCGAGGAAGTTATATTTTTAAAGGGATTTTGATCACCCTTCCTCTTAATGGTAATGTAATCCTTTGCCAACCAAATTTTGAAGTCCTTCCATTGCTCACTTGTAAGTCTTAAGACTTCTTTTTTCTTCTCTACATCAATATCAAATGTAGTCTACAAATCAACAAACACATAGATTATACTTAAATACAATTATTCTAAGAAGATAATTATGCACATCTTAAATAAAAATTAAAGACAAGTAAAATATAGTAAGACATCCTATCAAATGTTATATTTAATGTCTTTTGGTACTTGTTTCCACTACTCAATACTTATTGGCACTCTCGTGCATGCTAACATTCCAATGTAACTATTATATTTTAATGATGCATCCTCAATAGTAGGGTCAATTATCCCTTGTACTCTTCTTAGTATGTTGAGAAGGATCTATGTGGCTATTTAAAAAGAAAAAAATAAGTTAACCTCACAAAACTACTATATCAGTTTTATTTTAAATGAGAAATGACTTTTATGGTTTTTATGGACAAGATTTGATGATTTTGAATGGGAAAGAGTTATATCCAAAGTTTTGGTTTTTATTGCATAGATTATAAGGAAAATCTTAGACATATATATAACCACTCTACTAAGTGATACAAAACAAGGCATACATGATAAGACAATCTATGCCAAGAAACATAGCCAGAAAAACCCCCTTACTAAAATCACTTCCAATAATCAAACAAGAAACAAAAAGGAAAAAAACTAAACCCTAAAAATACAAACCATCAGCAAAGTACAAGGTATAAAAAGAAAAAAAAAACCATTAACATAATAAGGAAGAAATGAATATAGTGTAAAAAGAACAAAGTTTCATACCTCGATCAAAGATGGACTTGAAATGCGATGATCAAAGACAGTGAAGAAAATCAAAAACAATGAAGAAAAAAGCAACAACAATTTGAAAATGATTTTGTAAAACGTTTCAAATAGGGGGAAAGCAAATGAAAGTATGGAGAATAATTGGCAAGTTGCATATAGAAGCCTAGACTTTAGACGTCGATTATTAATAAGCAATTGATATCCATTATCATGAGTCTATGTTGGTTTTTATAATAAGCGAACATATTAACTTAAGACATCCATTTTTTATGACAACTGACATATTAATTTTCATCATATTTATAAAAATACCATCGTTACTTCATATTATTCCCACATGAAATTTTTTATTTTTTTTCAGTTTACTTATACGTTGATTTTTTAAAACAACCAGCATATTAATTTTCACTGTATTTATGAGAGAACTCAAGTTGAATTTTTTTTGATTAATTTTTTCCATTTTGTTTTTTGGATAATAATATATTGTTACATTTTCACTAATAATTCACCTAAGGGTAATTATTTTCTAAAAACTTTTGTCAATTAAATAATTTTTAAATACTTAAATTATTTTGTCCATTAAATAATATTTCAATTATTGAATTATTTTGCACATTAAATTATATTTAATTACTTCAAAATTTTCTTCTAATTATGTTAAAGACATTGGTTTGCTTTAAAAAAAACTAATATCTTTTCTATTAATTTTAAATATATATATATATATAGACCATCTGTTGGCTACAATTCTTCAAATTGTGTTAAACAATGTCATTTTTTGTTAAGAAAAAAAACCCCCACAAGATTTCTCTTTCTTTTTTTATAAGAACATTATAAAGAGTACTAGGACAAGATAAAAGGAACAAGTAATATTATTGTTGAAACTGCTAGGATTGCATGTAACAAGACATCATGTTGAAGTTGCTAAGATTACTTGCAACAAGATAATATTGGTGTATGTGTTATTTTGTTGGAAACAATGCTAGCTTCAATTCAACAAAAATGTTGTCCAGTTTCAAGTGGTATAACGGCTTCAATAATATTGTTGTCTTGTTGCAAGCAATGCTATAGCATTTCCTGGCAACAATTAAACAACATTATTGTTGAATATGCTATACACTTGCAATTGGATAACAATATTATTGTTGAAGTTTCAAGCATTGCTTGCAACAAGATAACACACACATCAAGTACACCCATTATCTTCTTGTTTAAAGAATCTATGCATATGCCTTGTTTAAAAGGAAAAAGGAAAAAGAAAGGAAAAATAAGCTATAAACCTTTAAGCAAGCTTAAATAGAATAAAATTAAGCAACAAAAGAGAAAGAAAAAAGGAAAAATAAATAAAAATTGAGATCAAGCTAGAGCATAATAAGAGTCAAGGAGACATACTGGCCTTTGATAATGCACAAAGACTTCAAACATCGGATAATATATTGGAACCGATGTGTAATATCATATATATATATATATATATATTGGTACCTAATATAAAACTGACGTCTAATCTGTGACCTTTCATATCTACATTTTTTGAATTAATTTGTCCATCTATATCAGTTCTTAAATAAACCAACGTCTAATTTAAGTCTATTCATCTATTGGAAAATAAATGTGACAAATTTATTTTGAATTATTTTGTAAATTTTATTGTCTAGTAAAATGGAAGAAATTAATGATCATTAGATAATTTCACAATTTTCTAGTCTTAGAAAATGAAAAATTAATTGTAATATTATTATATCAATAAATTAGTTGTACGTAAATAATTTGATTAAGAATTCAATTCATAAATTAATTAAAAAATATTTGACTATATATTATAAAAAGTGCTTTACAGTATAATCAAATAAGAATTTAATTGATAAATTGATAAAAAGTTTTGATAATTGAGGGGCCATAAATTTTAAAGAAGGATTAAACCTAAATGATACAAATTAGATAATTCCAAAAACATATTGGTTACGTAACCGAAATTGACGTCATAAGTGAAATTGAGTTCCGATATCAATTCTTTAATAGGAACTAATGATATAGTTTTTCTCGTATTTAAAAAAACACCACTGTGCCTATGTTGTTGTGAGTAAGTGTGTAAGTTTGATTTATCACTCCAAATACGCAAGTACACGCAGTCAACAAGTAATATAGAGTGAGTGAGTATCGTCTCCATAGGGATTGAATTTCTTGCAACTTAAATGTAAAAATCCAATAAGGCAAACATAATTTCTTGAGCTAACTAAGATGATTTAAAGAGCCAAAATAACAATGCAGAACTACAATACTACTAATTTAAGAAAAGAGGTGTTGAAATGCCAAAAATAAATGGATTAATATGTGAATTAACTAGTTAAGATTGATAAATCCCTTTAACATGCAATTTCTACCCAACTGATATAGTAATGGTACAGTAAATTTCCCAATAAACTAAAACTCATGATAGCACATGTGAATTTCCCAATTCAAACATATTTAGAGCTCTTAAATTAGATTACACATATTCTTATGCTAGTCCAAATTTTAGAGCATAATTTTCAGCACCAGTTCCTTTAGGTTTTGCAAGGTAAACAATATATTCCTACATCATCTACAATCAACAGCATATAATAGTTGAACTTGCATTATTCAAGCTATGATCAATAACCTCTATCTTTTCATATTTGAAGTTATTTCTATATCCCATCATCAATGGCCAGTCAACAATGAGAAAAGTCATTTAATACACTTTAAATGAAAAGGGAAAATTCACTCAGCATTACAAATAACAAACTAGGATTTCATTGCAAACAACATCAATCCTAACTAAAATAAATTTGGCTCATGTTCAAATCTGTAACAGCTCTTAAATACATAGTATTCATTGTTCACCAAAATCAAAAATAACAAGAGAAAAGGAAGAAAATGAAAGGAAGAATGGCAAATCTACTAGTCTTCTGCACCCTCCTCTGCTTCCTCTGTTGTTTGTAGAATTTTTCTTGCTGTTTTTGGTTTATGGCTGCTGTCTCCACATCCTCTCAGCTTCCTTTAGCTTTTTTAGCACCTAAAAATGGCAGAATAATATCCTTCTCATGTGCACACCCTTACTGGCCCCTTTAATCAAATTTTTTACAGCGCAAAAATGGGCAGAGACCATTTCGCTTCCAGCTGATGTGCACACTTGCTGCTGCCACCTTGTAATTATATTTTTACAGCACCAAAATGGGCAGAATATAATGCTAGCCACGTGCTCTCTACTGGTCAGGGTTGTAAACATCCAAAATGGGCTGAATGTCTCCAAAATTTTGCTGCTAATGTGTTCCCTTGCTGCCTCCACTAGGGTGACGTTTTTGGGCACCAAAAATAGGCTGAATATGTTGTTAACTTGCCCACAATTGCTGCTACCTTTTAATCAGAATTTACCCTTCAAAAATCAAGCTGGTCCCCACTACAATGAAATTAGTACATGGTAAAAAAATGTAATGCTATCTCCTCTTTTTAACAGCTGCTTCCTCTCTTTAATTTCTCTTTTTTTCTTGACTTTTTCCAGCCATAATTAGGATTTTATTATCTACAAACAAACTTCATCAATTTAATTCAGCTCCTCCACTAACAAATCCAAAATTTTCACAAATAAAACAATAAAACCACTTTAGACAAAATAACAAAAATAACTAATAATAAAGATTGATTTA
>JANHAO010025016.1:0-11460 GCA_026873985.1 Saraca asoca
GAGAGAGATCCAAAAAGGGGTTTTTAGTGTTTCTTCTTCTACTCCTTCTTCTCTTTAAAGCTGAAAAGGTTTTAGCAATTTTGGAAATTAGATCTCCATTGGTTCGGCCATGGATACCGAACCAAGGGAGAAGAAGATGAAGCCAGAAATTGGTTCTGGGTTTTAGCTCTTATTTTGATCTTCCAACTTCCCACACTTGCTAGCACAAGGAGAGGAGTTGAAGAGGCCATAGAGGATGTTCTCTAGTGTGGATTTTCCAGTAAAGGCAATGCACATGGGTTGCTATGGTGACCATAAGCTTTCGTTGCAAAAGGAGCTTAACCAAAGGTTAGTTTTGCTTTCCTTCTTCTTAGATTTGTTGTGCAACCTCTAACAAAGGGATCTTGGAGAGTTTGGGTTCAGCCATGATTGTGTTTTACCCAGAAAATTTTTGAAAAATTTTTCCCCCTATGGTTCTACCCAACTCAACAATTTATGCATTCTACACAATATCTAAATCAATGACTACAATTAAATTGTTTGCTTACTAATAAATCAACTTTGAAAATTTTGTTGTAAAATCTCCAAAGAGATTTAAAGTATTCCATTGCAAACTAGAATCCAAATCTAAATATCAGTTACTTTTCGGGACCAACATAATAAAGCCATGCCTTTTTAGGCTTGGTTCCAAGCTCTTCAGCTTGTGGTTTTACTCATCATTACTTTTCTACAACCATTTGAAGAATCAACAAAAGTGCCTTAACTAGCACTTAGGTCACCTTTCTTCAATATTGCTCTAATGTTTTGCCAAGCCAACACCCTCATTGATCTCCCCTAATGGTGCAAAGGAGGATAAGTGGAATATTAATCATCCATCTCACTAAGAAAAGACATTCAAAGTGTCACTTGCTAACATTCTAACACGCCTCAATTGCCTTTTGTGCAAGACCTTCACTGATCTCTCTTGATGGCAAGAAGGAGGGCAAGAACTGTCAATTACTTGACAAATTCCTTAATAAGTGCCTTTGCTAATCTTTCCTGATAGCAGGAAGGAAGACAAGAGAAATAACTACATTTAACTAAATGTTGTTTGCCAACACATGGATCACCTCAACAACGTCACTTGTTCACATATCAATAATTGAAGAAAAGCCTAAGTGTTGTTCATCAGCACATGGCTCGCCTCTGATAACTTTTTGGTGGGTGCATTCATTAAACTCTCTTGATGGTAGGGAGGAAGACAAGAGAAACGATTACATTTGACTAAGTGTCATTCACTAGTAAATGACTTGCCTCAACAACTTCCTTACACATGCACATTCGTTGATCTCTCTCTCTTTCTCTCTCGTTGGTAAGAATGATAACAAGAGAAATAACTACATTCAGCTTAGTGTTATTCACTAACATATGGATCACCTCAATAGTGTCACCTATTCATACACCTTTGTTGATTTCTCTCAATGGTAGGAAAAAAGACAAGAGAAATAATAATTATTTATCTAAGTGCCATTCACCGGCACATGGCTTGCCTTAGTGGCTCAGTGGTGTCACTTTTTGACACACCAAGAATTGAAGATAGGTCTAAATGTCACCCCTTAGAGGAAAAAGAATAAATCATTTATATCTAGGACCTTTTTATCGAACAACCTACCTTCTACTAAATGACCTACTTCAATAAATTTTCCCAACTAAGCATAACTAACAAGCACCCTTATTATAAGAAAAGGAAGGACACCGAATTATTTCAACATCATAAAAAAGTAAAACTATAAGCAATGTTTGCCAACCTATACTTTTACCCTAAATAAATAAGCCTCACTACCACCAACTAGTAATAAACACCAATATCATTCACCTACTAATCTACAAGCCCAAGCATTTGGGCATTCTATTGACTCACATGACATCTTTATACAATTGCTTTCACTAAGTCTCCCTCAAAGGGCGAGTGGGCAAGTGATGATGAAAAATTATCCAACCCCTTTTACTAACAATATGTTCCAATTTGGCCTATTGCCAAGACCCAATTGCAACCCTAGAGTTTCATTTCCCAAATTATAAGTATATAATACCCCAAATTTTCTAAAATTAATTTCGACAATAAATTGCCTTTTTAGGAAACATTTGGAAAAGGTAAATTTAAAATTTTTGAAAATTTTAAAACTATAATTTGGGGCTATGAGGAGTCTGAATATATTTAAAATAGATTATATAAATTTTAGAAATTTTTAAATAACTATAGTTTCCATGATGGATGCTTAAAAAATTAAATTCATGTTTTTAGGATTTAAATTTCAGAAAACTTTGAAAAGATCAAAACTAGGGCTACTGGTACCCAGCGAGGCTAAAATTATAGTTGTTATATGGGTAATTAATTTAATTAATTTATGGTAAAATTTCATGGCTGCTAGTTATTGGTGAGTACATTAATTTTGAGCTTAAAGTTGAGGAAATAGGAAAAAGTGGTAAAAAGGGAGATATTTTAAGTGAAGTCAAAGTTAAGGATTTTAACTTTCTCTTTTCCCATTTTGCCCCTCACTAGTCGACTTCCTTTCCTTTTTCTTTAGCTTCTTCCAATTGCTACCCATGTAGTCTACTTTTTCTTCAAGTTTGGATTCTTTCTCTCTCTACTCATTTTCTCTCTTCAAGTAAGTGACTTACTTCTTCATGTTATTTTTTGAAATTTTTATAGTTAGATCCTCTCTTCCTCTTCAATTTGATACCAAATCATATGGATTTACTAAGTATAACTTGAGATTTAAATTTTTAAAGTTTACAGTTACTATTTATATTACTATTCACTTCAAGAACCCATGTGATTTTTCTGAAGTTTTAGAGCTTAAATCTTATATATTTAACTTGTTTCTTTGCCATGAAACTATAATCTAATGGTGTATAATTATTTGCTAAAACAAAAACTTAGAAATAGCCAAGAAGCTAATATGCTCTTCTCTTTGTTTATGAAGAGTATTGAAGATTTTTGGTGGGATTAGTAGTGATCTTGTATTTCCAATTCACATGTGAGTAATTCTTACTATTCTTATGAATTATAGAATGTTTATTGCTTGTGATCTATTAACTATTGATGTAAGTTGACAAAATGAGTTTTTCTTGTGATTTTGTGACAAAGTTGAGACTAAATGGGTTTAATGACATGTTGTTAAAATAGTTGAGTTTGAAGCTTGCTTTAAGCTCGTGAAACATGTTGTGTTGAGATCTTATGGTGTATTATTGAATTAGAAATTACTTCCCTTGTTTTTCCATCGTTGTTATGCAATACCTACTTGTGCGAGTCAAAATCACAGCTTTTAAACTAGATTCGTGATCATGCTCGTAAAAATCCAACCATTTTGTTCTTATGATCCGAATTGGAATTTGAACTAGATTTTTGCGATTTTAATCGAATCCTTATGCCCTATTCTTTAATCCTGATTCTGATTCTAATTGGGTTTGTAATTGGACTTCCCAAATGGTTGCATATTTTAGTGAGTAGACTTTCATTTTCAACTAAATTTCCTTGAGTCAAATCGAATATTTCACACTTGAACTCCTTGATCCTAGTCACAATTCTATTTGAATTTCTTCAATGATCCCACCCGTAATTCTGATCATATCTTCAGAATTTTCCACATTTTTAATCTAACACTTCTTTCAAAAATATTTCCTATTTCGTTGGTTTAATTTTATATAAGCCCTAGTAAAGTGAGTATAATGACTAAGAAGTCTTAAATAGTTAATTATAAACTAATATTATTGAATTTAATAATTGACTATATATATTATTAATATGAGAATTAATTGTAATAGTCATATGATGAAATAAAGAATGAATGGTGCATTTTCAATAGAACATAATTCATGTGATTAGAATTGTAATTGAATAAGAATGTCATGACATAGTTATTGTGAGATCTATATCGCTTAATGTTGATACTTTTCATGAGATTCAGATTGGAACAGGATATCATGAATCATGACGGAATGTGTTGATGTGAATTTGATGATGTATCTATTATGAAATTGGTATCATTGAATATTTAAAAACTCTTCTGAGAATTGAAATATGAATGATGGGTTGTGATGGGAATAATGAACTAGATCTTAAATCTGTGCTTTTTGATATGATGAGTGGGATAAGGCTGGCATGGAGGGAAAAGGCTAGGATTGTGTGGGATAAGGCTGGACCAGAGTAATAAGAAGAATTATTACATTTATGCATTTTTCTTTTACTTGTTTGTCATTATGAGAAATTTTGGAATGTGATATGATGATATTGAATAATGTAATGGAAAAGAATGGTGACCTAAGGCCTTGAGAACTCTAATTTAGTATGACGTACTTAGTACAATGTGATATGAAACTACGCAAATGTGAGTCTCTAAAATCTAACGATAGATGTATGAGATTGAGTATGAAAAATAATTACTTAAATATGATATTGATGTTTATGCATATGTGTGGCCTTGATCGAATGAATTTATAAGTTTGATATGTATTATCTCATTGAGCTCTAAACTCACTTTTCTATGAACTTTTTTTTTTTTCAGAATCTCAAAATATTGCAATCGATTCAATGAAAATTATGTCAGACACATTCTCTATCACTATAACGAGTCCGTTAGGAATTTATGAGATTAAAGTCCATTATATTGTTTTTTTGAATTTGGTAAGTGTTGTATACTGAAAGAGGCCCGCGAGGACGATTCCTCAGAGGAAACGTAAACTAACCCTCACGGCCCAATAAGAAGCTCTCGAGAGGCCTTGCTGTGCATAACGACAAAAGTAATCCCGAAGGCCTTGACTCGCTCATCACGATATAGTAATGACACGAGATATGTCCCACATAGCAGCATCTTAATGACAACATGACCCTGACGGTCGTCCTTGCGCCCGTTATAGGAAGTCCCACGACATCCCCGACGTCAAGAGCTCCTGCTGAGGACGTCAAAGCATCTTGCTCAATGCAGATGAATAGTTCTGAAGCCTACAGCTGACCTAATGGATCCACCTCCATGGCCTATGTTCTGCCAACAGCCGGATTGCAATCTCTTCACTGTCTTTTCTCATTTATTTGACGTAATACAATTGTAGTATGTAATTAAGACATGAAGCTCACCCTTCCTCTATAAATAGGATAACATTGTTAGAAAGAGAGGGGATCGGAGAAAGCAGAGATCCATAAGAAATTACAATAGTAAAATCTCTACTATGGACGTAGGATCCAGTGAATCTGATTTAGCTGAATCGTGTAAAATCCAGTGTCTTTCCTGATATTCTTTCTACCACCTGCTCTGTTACTTTATTTTTTGCACACTAACAAACCTAGAATAGGCCTGGGATCTTAAAGAATCCCCTGTTGGCCAGAATTTGGACACAACCAAAATTTGACGTCAACATTTTGGTGTCGTCTATGGGGATCTCACCTGTTCTAGTTGATTCCTCATTCCCATGGCCAAAGGAAGAGTTACTAGGGCTTCTAGCGTACGATGCCAAACTCTCGTCGGCCATGTTTCGATGGCAAATTCGTCCACCGCCCCTGTGGCAAGAGTAGTCACTGACTTCCCTCAGGCTGGCTTGGTACAACCGGTTCCCACCGCTGACAGTGTTAGAGGACCATAGGCTTGGCACCAGCGTCAAGAAAGACTTAAGCACATGGTGGGGGAACTAACTAAAATAGTCTCTGTGTTAGTACAGGCGCAAGCCTGGAATGTGCATGCGCAGGCTGAACCTCTTATGCCTGAGGTAGAGTGTTCCGGCGAAGTAAATCGGGAACAAGAGCTGTATCGCCATCCATGAGGTCAGAGCGACGGGACGAATTATCAGGTCCCTGGTCACGGATTGGGGGGCTTGGATGCTTTGATGGAAGGTCTCCTTCGAAGAGTCAAACATTTGGAGGAGTTCCCTCAGGCCCGAGGCAACCAAGAACATCTCGGAGAGAAAACCCCTTTCTCTGAGGAGATCATGAAGGAGGCTCTACCGTATAAGTTAAAAGTTCCTGCCATTCTGCTATATGACGGGGAGACAGACCCATACAGCCATATGGACTTTTTTAATATCCAGATGGACCTTTAGTCTTGTAGCCCTTTAGTCAAGTGCCGTGTTTTCCTCACTACTTTGAGAGAAATTTCTCGCTCATGGTTCAAGAGCCTCCCAACTCGTAGCATCAGCAGCTGGGGAGAGTGTCAAGAAAGATTCATCAACCAGTATCAGGCACAAACAAGGTGACTTACACCCCCATGCCATGTCGCTACCATCTTCCAAGGAAGGTAGGAAGCACTAAAGGACTATCTCGCTCGCTTCAGGCGCGAGGTCAATAATGTCGAGAAGTCCTCAGATGAAGCTATCCTAACCGCCATCTCCACAGGACTCCGCAGGGATGGAAAGCTATTCAAAAGCTTATACAAATCCCCAGTCAGTAGCTTGGGAGAATTCTATGAGTGGGCCATAAAACAAGTTAGGTGGGACAAAACCTTCAGCCCACGAAGCCCCGAGGCAGGCAGTTTGACATTAAACAGAAAAAGGAGCGATTGTGTAACCAGAAATGACAACCTCGAGCCTCGGTCCGTAAAGAAGAGGAAGGATGAGGGCCCCCCGTTTCAGGTCCATCACAACACCTATAGCATCTTGACGGATGGTTAGGACAAAATCTTTGCAATAGAGAAGGACAAGGAAGATTTCGGACAACCTCTGCCCTTAAAGACGCCCGGTAGGTCCAAAATCAACCGAGGGAAATTCTAAGTGTACCACAACAAGTTCGGGCATATAAGCTTCGAATGTTGGGCATTGCGAGACGCTATCGAAGATCTCATTAAGAGAGGATGCCTGCAAGGTTACATCATGCGGCCTTCCTAGCTGCAACATGGGTCCCACTACTAGGGGCAGAACGAGAACATTCTCCTACTATCAGGATAATTTTTTAACTTCTGTGAATTCTGTAAATTATGTTAACACCTCCTGAACTTGTGAACTAATACAAAATTCCCTTTTGATAGGATAACAACGTACGTCACTCGCACAATGGCAACCTGTCATAAGTCTTGTGAAAGGCAAAGGCACCTTGATTTATCACTTAGTGTCTCCTCGGAACCTGATCCGAAGATGAATTGATGAATTGCCAGTTGAGTTGCGGGCTCGCTAAGGCATGGAGATGCTTTAAAATAAACTTACCCAATCAGTTGAGCTACGGGCTTACTGACTGGCCAGCGTAGCAGACGTGCTCGCTGGGGCGTGGAGACGCTTTGAAGTAAACTCATCTAGTCAGTTGAACTGCGGGTTTGCTGACTGGCCAGCGTAGCAGACGTGCTCGCTGAGGTGTGGAGACACTAAAAAATGACTCACCAGTTGAGCTTCAAGCTCGTTGAGGTGCAGAGGACACTGTAAAATACACCTCTTGGGCATAAGATCACCCCGACCATGAGATCGGTTACCCCTTGGGCACTTGATCGCGAGATCGCCCGACCACGAGATCGATCACCCCCTTGGGCACATGATAGCGAGATCACCCCGACCACAAGATCGACCACCCCACAAAGTCACAACTTTCATGCGCGTTAATATTTTTGAGCACAAGATCGCTCGCTTGTCTTCGCAGCTCTCATGCGATTAAGCAAAGTCGCAGCTTTCATGCGAATTAATTTATTTATCACTTACTCTTTAATTCGTGGACCTCATAGGGACCTGGATTAAGTTGTGATTCACTTGTAACTAATTGTGTATATATATATCTAACTCTATTTTTCAGGCACATACAGATCACCAGATCAATCGAGTCATGCGTAAAGTGGGAAATAAAAGCAATTTTATTCATAAAAAGACCTCAGCAAGGCACGATTACATCAGAAAGCTCTGAACACAAAACAAGGTAAGATACACTGTGAAACCCTAAAGCATAAGCTAGTTGAAAAGCAGAAAGGTCCCCAAAAAAAATGGGGTAGGAGCCGGCCGTGGATGGCCACATTTTGAGAGCAGCCTGCCACAATTTTTCCTTCAAATGTACAATCAGGGACAGTGATGTATCCCGTCTACCTTCGACTGCCTGCACCTCCTGAAGAAACCTAACCAAGAAGCCTCAGGAGCTTGGCCGGTTGAACAATTGCCTCATGACGGAATCGGGAGGACGTAATCTAGGATCCATATAAGATCCTTTCATGTTACCGGAGAAGACTATTCTTCCGAATCATATATGCAGCAGACCATACACACCTCAGTGGAGGACTAAAATTTTGAAGATGATTCATCAGGGTAATCCATGGTTTGTTGTGAGCCAAAGGAGAGGGGGGCCTCCTCCTTAAATAGAGTTGGGAACAGGTCATTGACACGTCCAAATTCATTCCCCCCAACTGTCCGTATTAATAACCTTGGAAAAGGCCCAACTCAATGCAGTCATAATTGCTGAAGACGCCTCGGTAGGAACAAGACATGGAAAAATGAAACGACGGTTCTGGAAGAAACGCGATTGGTAAGAATCCAAAGGGTCTCCGAACTCCCAGCGCGCTGTGCAAGTTGAGAGTTAGGGGGCTTATGTTGTATACTAAAAGAGGCCCACGAGGACGAGTCCCCGGAGGAAACGTAAACTAACCCTCGCGGCCCAACAAGAAGCTCTCGAGAGGCTTCGCTATGAATAATGACTAAAGTAATCCCGAAGGCCTTGACTCGCTCATCACGATATAGTAACGACACGAGATATGTCCCATATAGCAGCATCTTAATGACAACACGACCCGGACGGTCGTCCTTGCGCCGTTATAGCAAGTCTCACAACATCCCCGACTTCAAGAGCTCTCGCTGAGGATGTCAAAGCATCTTGCTCAATGCAGATGAACAGTTCTGAGGCCTACAGCCGGCCTAATGGATCCACCTCTACGACCTATGTGCTGCCAACTGTCGAATTGTAGTCTCTTCACTGTCTTTGCTCATTTATTTGATGTAATACAACTGTAACATGTAATTAATACATGAAGCTCACCCTTTCTCTATAAATAGGATAACATTATTAGAAAGAGGGGGGATCGAAGAAAGCATAGATCCATCAAAAATTACAATAGTAAAATCTTTACCGTGGACGTAGGATCTAGTGAATCTGCATTTAGCCGAACCACGTAAAATCCAGGATCTTCCCTCATATTCTTTCTACCACCTGCTTTGTTACTTTATTTTTTGCACACTAACAAACCTAGAACAGGTCTGGGATCCCAAAGAATCCTCTGTTAGCCGGAATTTAGACACAACCAAAATCCGACGTCAACAGTAAGTTATGAAATACTCTACAAGGTAGAGATCATTCTTATAGAGCTACCCAACATCCTTCTCACAATAGTCCTATGATGTTTTGACCTATAGCGGTCTACTATCAAACTTTATATTTTGTATACTTTTTTGAAAATCTTGTAAATAGCAGGGCTTAGTTATATTAATCTATATTTTTGAAATTGAGACAAGACATAAGTTGATCTAACTTCTTTTAATTGTCCTATTTTGGAAGGACACAGAGTAGTTTTAGGAAGCCAAGTTGGAAGATCGTTTGCCCTTTTTTTTTTTTGAAAACTATAAGCAAATTGTAGAATCATGTATCAAGTCTAGTGTGTGCATATTGGGTAATACCAATGTAAATTATGAAATATGTTTATTTTTTATGTATTTGTCCTTTCCCTATAGTTTAATATTTTTAGGTCAACCAACGAGATTCAAGTGAAATATTAGGAAAAACAGATATTATTATAAATAAGAACTAGTTGTAAAAGGTTGGTGATTATCAATAAGAGGGTTGATATTCATGCTGATTATGATCAGGATTTTTGAATCGCGACAAAGTATCATGTATATCCTTACACCCTTATCTTCTTCATTTTACTCTAAAGCTCTTAGTAACTTAAATATTGGAGGGTCCTTGATGGTCTTCCGCCTGTAATCCTTTAACTGTATTTTTATTTTGTAAATCCCTAGTTCAAACCTCTTGTGAGAATTTTTTTTTTTTTTTAAATGTAAGTTACATTTAAAGAGAATGAAGTTAATTGTCTGTGTGTTAATAAAAGTAATTAATCATTTGCGAAAGTATTAATAATAGTTGCTTTTTGGGGGAGATAATGAGTAGAATATTGTTTAGTTGGGCGTTCATGAATATTGTCTTTCCATTTTTAAAAAGTTATTACGGCTCACTCTCCGTGTGTAACACTTGCTCTATAAAATGCACATGCGACATACTTTTAAGTTAAAAAATATTCTATTCCTTCCTAAAATTTTATTTTTTTAATTAAATTTTTATAATTTAAAAATTTTAATTTAAATTTTTATAATTATTTTAATTTTTTTTTGAATGCTTCTTATCATTATTTTATTAAGCTGTGATGGTTATTTGCACTCATGAACAATATTTTTTTAACTGTCTATGAATTAATAGTAATGTGATTATCCTTTTCTTATAAAACTGAAATAATTTTATAAAATGTTTTAATCTATTTTGTGTTAACTGTCATTTAAAATATAAATGTAAATGGTATAAAAGTATTATATTAATAATTATTAAATTATATTAACAAAATAATATCCACATTATAGGGTACTAACAAATTTAGTAAAAAAAATTAATGAGAAGTACTCAATTAAAAATAACAATAAATACAAAGATTTAATTTTAAAATTTTAAATTATAAAAACTTATTTAAAATATAAGAAGTTACTAAATAACTTAATCTTACTTTTATATTTTGATAGACAAAATCCAATTGGATTTTTTTTTCACCTTCTAAATTTGGGTCTTGTGTACCGCTGTGCAAATTTGTGATTCAAAAGGTAGGGATATTATCTTATACTTGACCAAAAAAATGTATTTCATGAAAAAAAATAGAAATATAACATAAGTTTTATAAAATGCCCTGTAATCAATTATATCCAGAAAATAATAAATATTAGATTAAATTATTCTATTATTTCTTGTATTTTTACTTAATTTCTAATCAGATCCTTATAATTTAAAAATTTAGAATTATATATTTATACTTATTTTTTTCTAATTAGATATTTCTTATGAGATTTTATTAGTGATTAACACACATGAAAAATACCTTTTTATTTAGTTTAATAATTATTAATGTAAAACTTATATACCAGTTATATTTATATTTAAGTGATACAAAATTTAAAGAAAATTAAGATATCTTATAAAATTATTTTATTTAAAAAAATATTATTTATTTTTTATTTTATAATTTATTGATGGATTATTTTTTATATAAATAAAATTTAATAAAAAATAAAAATTATATAATTAAAAATAAAAATAAATATAACCATCTAATTTAAAGTTTTTAAACTACACTTGGTTAAAAATGGAATAAAATTACATATCCAACTAAGTAATTTAACCTACATGTTGTTGGAACCGATGGCTATTACTGTTAGGGGAACTTTATCTGGTCAATTGTCGAAAGCAGTTCGTTAGTGGAAATTTCATTATTTAATTTGGGCGATTTGTGGTTCCCCAAA
>JANHAO010025017.1:0-11465 GCA_026873985.1 Saraca asoca
TAGATTGTTTGGCTGACTGAATCTATGCTGCTTAGGATAGATTTATTAATCATTCTAAGGATTCTTATAATGGTTAACAATAATTACATGAATATTTAGTGATTTAGGAAGCTTTGGACTCAAGTTTGGCTAGTTCCTTAGCTGGTTGCTTGTGTTGTTATTTGTGTTTGTTGTTATTTCTATTTGCATGTTTTAGTATGTTTAGCTTAACTTTAGTTTCTATCCAACCCCCTCCCCCGAACTAAGCTCCTAATATCATTGATAAAATCATCCTACAATGGTCCTTAGGTTCGACCTGGGTTGCCTATGCTACAAGTTAGTTTAGGTAATTCAGTTTTATAAATTACTAATTTGGCGGCCTCGATAAGCTTGCATCAAGTACCAGATCGCCAGCTACAAGAGCATAGAACAAGGCAGAAGCCCCGGCTCCCTAAAGAATGAGCCCTGGTTCATGTAGGCCAACAGTTCGTCCTGTGCGAGCTCACTGATGCAAGCTCACAAATTTGACATCGCTGACCAAAGGCCAATAGTGACCCCAGATCATGAATCCTGGCTCGCGAGACACGGCATCTTGCTCAGCTGAGAACTTACAAGGGCTCATGTGCAAAAAGTAGTCTGCAGAAGCCGATTTGTAAAAGTCTCATATGTCAAATACATTTATTATTTGATATAACAGAAATACAACTTCTGTAATGACATTTATAACCTCCCAGTGTCTATAAATAAGAGAGGAGAGATCATTGTCAAGTAAGATTGAGAGAAGACACACTGAAACTCCATAGAAATTTCATCAGATCAATAAAACAGTACCGTTGACGTAGGGACCAGTGCTACCCGATTTTAGCCAAATCACGTTAAAAATCCTTTTGCATTCTTGTTGTTCTTCCTCACCATCTCCTCACTCTTCATTTGCACAACTAGATTATAGTTTGAGTCCTTAAGAACTCTTTGTGTTGGCTGAATTTGGACCAAACCAAATTCTACCATCAACTTTTTGGCACTATCTGTGATGACCCATCTGCATCTTGGTTGATCTTCTTTTCGACTGCAATGGCTAGAGAAAGATCTATACAGCTTCAAACATTCTGGTTGATCAATTAGAAGGTCACGTATTTACAACAGACTCTTCTGTTGCTCTTGCTATAGGTGTTACTGTCACCCTACCCTAGTTGACTTTTACCAACCTACTGTTGTTGTCAATGGGATTGATGGAGTACAAACCTGGCATCAACGTCAAGAAAAACTAGAAAATATGATAGGAGAATTAATTAGAGTAGTTATAGTGTTAGCACAAACACATGCTTAGGGTGTGCAAAGATGGGTCGAGATCGTTGCACCCAGAAATGTGCACTAGTAGTAACAAGCTGGATATTCGAGTAGAGTCAACCAAGAACAGACCTCAGGTCATCGCCCTTGTGACCAGGAAAGAGAAAAGAATCAACGATCTTCCAATTAGTAGTCTGAGATACAAGGTCCAATGATGGAAGAACTACTTCAAATAATAAATCGGCCAGAGGAACGACCTCGGGCTCAAGGTGATCAAGCTCGTAATGAGGAGAGGTCATCATTTTCCAAAGAGATCGAAACACAACCCCTTCCTCACAAATTTAAACTTCCCATAATCCTGCCATACAATGGGGACACTGATCTTTACGATCATTTGGATGCATTCAATGTTTAGATAAATTTGTAAATGGTTGATCCTTTGGTTAAATGCCGAGTTTTCCCAGCAACTCTAAGGGGTGTACCTTGGGCATGATTTAGAAGCCTTCCAGCTCACTCAATATGTAGTTAGGAAGAATGTCAGCAAAAGTTTATCAACCAGTACCGAGCATTAAAGAGGCAGCTCATGCCCCCTACCACCTCACAATGGTCTTTCAACATAAGCATGAGTCGCTGAAGAATTACATTGCCAAGTTTAGGTACGAAGCTAATTCAGTAGATAATCCTTCTGAGGAAAGCATTTTGGCAGCAATCTCTGTGGAACTTTGCAAAGATGCAAAACTTTATAAAAGTATATACAGGTCCCCGATGAAGGATTTAACTGAGTTCTATGAGCGAACTACCAAGTAGATAAGGTGAGAGGAAACCTTTGGCTCAAAGGAGTTTAAGCAAAAGGACGAGGTGAACAACTCCACTCAAAACAAGAAGAGGAGCAATAAGGGTTAGAATAACATCTCTGACAGCCAGCTTGCCAAAAGGACTAGAGATGAACGACCTCAGCATCTAGGCCACCATGATCACTACAACGTCCTATCAGACACTTTGGATAAGATATTTATGACAGAAAAGGGTAGAGCAGATTTTAGGATTCCTAATCTCTTAAGGACTCTTCATGTGAATAGAAACATGAACAAATTTTACGCCTACCACAATGAAGTTAGGCACAACACTTCGGATTGCCGAGCCCTCAAAGATGCGATTGAAGATCTGATTAAGAGGGGTCATTTAGAGGATCACATGATGTGACCTACGGGATAACAACCTTCTTAGCCTCAGTGAAATCCTGAACAAAGGTAGACAGCTGTAGTGAGAACCATATTTTGATCCTGTAATGAAGCATGTAGAAGCAGCCTAATTTTTATGTATAATAGTCTTTGAGCAGATTTTCAACAAACTGAAAATTCGGTAGTAAGCTCTTGAAGAATTAAGCTCCCCTATCCCAGCTTGTGACTGTATCCTTTAAGTTTTAGGTTAAATTGGTATCACACTAATGTGACCTACTCTTTGACACCGCATTAGTACGACTAACTTAACACTATCGCATTAGAACAACCTACTTCTCGACACCGTCCTAATGCAATCTAGCATGCATATGACAAACTTTTTGAGGCACCACATGCACGTGACCTCGTCATGCATATGACCAACTTTCTCAGGTACTATATGCATGCGATCTTATATTTAGCATGCACATGACTAACTTTCTCAAGCACCATGTGCATGTGACCTCCTATTGGTCATGTATATGATCAACTTTTTTAGGCACCATATGCATACGACCTCCAACTTGTGCATATGACTAACTTTCTAAGGCACCATATGCACGCGATCTCGTTATGCATATGACCAACTTTCTTAGGCATCATATGCATGCAATCTTATATTTAGCATGCACATAACTAACTTTCTCAGGCACCATATGCATGCGACCTCCTATTGGTCATGTATACGACCAACTTTCTTAGGCACCATATACATGCATTATCTATATGCAACCAATTCCCTTGGCATAGCATGCATGCGACCTATCTCATGTGACTTATTGCTCACAGCTCTCATGTGACTTATTGCTCACAGCTCTCATGTGACTTATTGCTCACAGCTCTCATGTGACTTATTACTCGCAACTCTTATGCAACCTATTATTCGTAGCTCATATGCAACTTCTTACTGAGTGTAGCTCTCATGTGACCTACTTATACACTATTCATCACCAACTGAGGCACCCTGATGCTCAGATTCATTGACAAATATGACTGATTGGTTATCTAAATGTTTCATTTTACTGTGATTTGTAGGAATTTATATTATTATCTATGATATGCAGAATATCCAACACAACATGCAAGGATCATGAAAAAAGATTCATTCATTAAAAGCCTCACTCAACAAGGTAAATTTACACTAGAAGATTCAAAATACAAATGAGAGCAAGCCTACGACTACTAAGTATAAAAAAAAAGACTGGCTTCTGGGAGACAAACTCCAACCAACTGGAGGGCCGAGAGTGTGTTGGCTCTTTAATCTTCTTCTTATCATCCTCCTCAGCTAAAGGCTCCTTTCCAGCTCACCTATCCCTTCAGGATTGAGAAGCAGGGAAACATGGCTAGAGAGGTTGAACCCTACGGCATAACCATGAGGAAATAATCCAAAATCTACGTAAGATCTTTCAAAATCCTCAAAGAAAGATTACCCATAAAGACTTCCTATGTGGTAGACCATACACACCTCATCAGAAAGGCACATAATTAGAAATATGGAGGGCTTATCTAAGGCACCCATCAGGTCACTCAGTGAAGAAGGAAGAAGAACTTCCCATGCCTTAAATAGACTAACCTAGTTTCACCGAAGAGTGCAGAAGAAATCCAACCATTCTTAATTAAATGCCTTGGAAGAAAACGAGGCTGACATGCCAATGGCTATAAAGCACGTACAGTAAAAGGTATGACCTGGAGTAGATGAAATGATAGGCTGACCACAAAGACTTTGACTGCACGGTAATCCATAAATGAAGCTTTTGCCAGCGAACTATAACTCCCAACCCACAAAACGAGCTGGGAGTTAGAGCTAATATTGTGGGTATTTTCTGGTACTGCACAACATGGACTGGCAAAGCCCAGCCACAATAAGTCCAAATAGGAAAAGAGCCCAGACCATTCAAGAGCTAAGATTACTCAAGAGTACTAAATCACCAGCTACAAGAGCACAGAACAAGGCAGAAGCCCTAGCTCACTAAGGAACAAGCCCTAATTCACATTGGCCAACAGTTCATCCTGCATGAGCTTACTGATGCAAGCTCGTGAATTCGACATCACTGACCAAAGGCCAGTAACGATCCCAGATCATGAATCTCAGCTCGTGGGACGTGGCATCTTGCCCAGTTGAGAACTCGCTATAGGTAAACCTAGAGCAAGCACCCATTTAGACTTGACTTGTGGGGCTAGCTTACAAGAAGTAGCTTATAAGGGCCCATGCACAGAAAGTAGTCTGCAGAAGCTGATTTGTAGAAATCTCATATGTTAAATACATTTATTATTTTATGTAGCAGAAATATAACTTATATAATTATATTTGTAACCTCATAGCTTTTATAAATAGGAGAAAGGAGATCATTATCAAGTAAGTCTGAGAGAAGACATACTAAAACTCCATAGAAATTTCATCAAATCAATAAAGCAATACCGTGGACGTAGGGACCGGTGTTGCTCGATTTTAGCCAAACTACATTAAAAATTCTTCTGCATTCTTGTTATTCTTCTTCACCATATCCTTATTCTTCGTTTGCACAGCTATATTGCAGTTTGAGTCCTTAAAAACTCTTTAGGTTAGTTGGATTTGGACAGAACCAAATTCTACCATCAACAAAATCCTAGTACTTTTGTGAGATATCTCTAAGATTGTGAAATTGAGGCTACTTACACTATGCCTAGAACACCCTAACAAAATGGGATTGCAAAAAAAAATGATGCTTTGCTAGAATTTTTATGGGACAAGTCTTTTAAATGAAGAAGTACCCTTAAGGAGATCCTGACAAGCTCATAGACTAACAATGACAAATGATTATGTAGTGTACCTGCGAAAACACAGGTTTGATGTCAATGATGACAATGATCTTACCAATTTTTAAAAAGTCATTTCAAGTTCTAATTCTTCATAATGGATGAAAATTGTGGAAGATGAATTATTTTTTATGCGTCAAAATGATATGTGTGATCTTGTAGAGTTACATGTTGCTTGCAAGCCTGTTGGATGGAAACGGGTCTTTAAGACCAAACAGGATCTTCAAAGAGAGATTGAGATGTATAAAGTCAGACTGGTAGCAAAGGGTTACACTCAGAAAGAATGAGTTAATTACAAAAAAAAAAACACTTGCTCCTATTTCAACTAAAGACTCATTCTGAGTTGTTATGGCATTGGTGACACATTTTAATCTAAAGCTTCATCAGATGAATGTTAAGATGACCTTCTTGAATAATGATTTATCAAAAACTATTTATATGAACCAGTTAGATGGTTTCCAACAGAAAGGTAAAGAATACTTAATGTGTAAATTGAAAAGGTCTATATATGGTTTAATGCAAGCATCTAGATAATAGTATCTCAAGTTTGATAAGATTGTTACTTCTCTTGGATTCAGAGAGAGTGATGCATATTAGTTTATCTATTTTAAGATGGATAAAGATAGATTTATAATTCTAGTTTTACATGTTGATAATATTCTCTTTATAAGTAATGATATAAGCCTTCTGATGGAGACAAACAAATGTCGTTGACATATTTTGATATAAAGGATTTTAATGAAGCCTCTTTTATGTTAGGCATACAAATCTGCCATGATTGATCTTGATGTCTTTTTGACTTATCTTAAAGATTGTATATTGAAAAGGTATTCAAAAGGTTCAACATGTCTTTATCCTCTCAAAATGTTGTGCCCTTCTAGAGGGGTAAGATTCTTTCTAAAGCCTAGAGTCCTTAGAATGATGAAGAAATATCAAGTATAAAATAGGTTTCATATGCGTCCATTGTTGGTAGCTTGATATATGCTCAAATATGTACACTTCCTAATACTACTTATGCAATTAGTGTACTAGGAAGATGCTTGAGTGATTCTGGTAAAAGATATTAGACTGCTATGAAGAAATTTATAAGGTACATGCAACATACAAAGAATTTTGTGCTAATCTGGTGATCTAGTAGTTGTAGGCTACTCTAACTTTGATTTTGCAAGTTGTCCCAATGATAAAAAAGTTAACATCTAGATACATCTTTACAATGACATGAGAAGTTGTTTCTTGGAAAAGTATCAAGCATTCAATCACAGCAACCTCCGCTATGGAAGTAGAATATGTCACATGTTATAAAGCCACTCATGAGGCTGTTTGGTTAATAAATCTAATATTTGGATGCAAAGTTGTTAATAGTATTTCTAGGCCCTTAACCATTTATTACAACAATGCTACTACATAGCAAAGCATCATATATGTATTGAATACATTGCCACTGATTACATGTTCGCGAATTCACCAACCAAAAGCTTAGTTGTAAGATTGTTTCGTGAACATGTTATCAGAATATGTTTTGCTAAGCCTTTTAATGTTTAGAGTTAGTGGGAGTTTCATGTTTCTTATTAAAATGATGAACCTATGTTAATGTTAATATCAATATTTATGAAATGTTATGATCTTGCCATATTTATATAATATATTATTATTTGTGTGTAATATGTGATGACATGTTAATAAAGATGTATAGACCATGTCGCACTATTGTATTGAGATTATTAAATCTTATTTGTCATCTTGGGCAGATACTTAGACCAATATATTGAGATTTACACATAATCACATTTACGGTTACATAAATCTTGTTATTCACATTTTACATTGTGTTATGATTATCAAGGTGTAGGTACTCAAACGTGTATAATATTAATATCCCTATTAAATATAATACTCTGAATTTAGTCTTGTGATTATAATAGTATAATAATTAATTTAACATTTCTTGATATGGCTACATACGATAATTTAGAGAACAAATTTTGCTTTATTATGTTTTAAACTATATTGTCTAAGTGGGAGATTATTAAAAATTTTCTATGTAGATTTCCATAATTCAAAACATATTTTATAAAGCATGAATTATACAAATATCAAATTAATATTGTAAATTGTTATAGGCGATTTTTGGTACCACACAAGTGGGCCAGCAAAATCCCAATATGCAAGTCTAGACGAAAGAAGCCTAGCTCATCTAAAGGCCGAGGGTCGCTTGACAGAGGTGCCGACCCACTAACCACACGAGCCCGGGACGTAAGACGAGGTTTAAGGCAACATCCTCTAGCTCGCTAGAGATGAAGTCTCAACTCGCCAACTCCTCATACTCAATATCACTAGTCAGCAGTGACCCCAGATCAGAAGTCTCAGCTCATGGGATGCAACATCTCACCCAGCTAAGAACTCACTATGGGTGAACCTGAAGCAGTCACCCTTTTAGATTCAACCTGTATGGCCAGTCTGCAAGAAGTGATTTATTATTTGATGTAACATAAATATAATTTAAGTAATTACATTTATAACCTCCCAGCCTCTATAAATAGGAGGGGGAGATCATTGTAAGGTAAGCTGAGGAACACATATTAAAACTCTATTGAAATTTTATCAAATAAATAAAATAATACCATGAAGGTAGGGATCAATACTGCCTGCTTTTAACCGAACCATGTTAAAAAGCTTCTGGTGTTCATTTAGTTCTTCCTCCTTCTTCCTGTTTTTGCTGATTTTCCTATTTTTCTCAACCGGATTGCAACTTGGGGATACAAGAACTACTCCTATTGATTAGGATTTGGGGCTTACCAAATTTCAACATCAATATTTTGGCATTAGAAGGAGGCCCCAACTGCATCTCTCTTTAGTCTATTGTTTAGCCACAATGGTTAGAGGAAGAACCAATAGAAGCTCAAACATTCCGGCCATCCAACTAATGGATGCTTCCGCTGCCGATATCACCACTGGTTTGCCCCCTGAGACTTACCACCAGCCTGCTGTTGCTCCCAGAGCTGATAAGGTGTAGACAAGTTACCAACTCCAACAAACGTTTGAGAATATAGTAAGAAAGTTGGTAGATGCGGTTAAAGTGCTAATGCAAGCATAAAGCCTGGGTGCACAAAAATAGGTCAAGATCATTGTGCAACTTCAGCAGTTATGCGAAAAAGCCCATAAGGAAAAGTCTACTAGGTAGACATATCGATGCTCTGACTCAAATCGCTCCACCAATTAGCAGGAAGGATCAGGAGCGTGCCAAACATGTGGGAATAATAATAATCAATGATATTGGGGCTCACATTGAGCTAAGAGCTCAAACAGGTCTAGCCAGGGAAATACTTCAGGTCACCTCTCCCATGAACAGGAGATAAAAGAATTGTTTGAGAGGTTAAAGCGATTAGAGGAACACCCTTGAGCTCAAGATGATCAAGCTCGTGACGAGGATAGCTCACCATTCTCCAAAGAAATTGAAGTACAGACTCTCCCTCACAAACTTAAAGTTCCTACGATTTCATTGTGCGATGGGAATAGCAACCCATCCGACCACCTAGACACATTCAATGTCCAGATAGACCATCAAACAACTGATCCTCTAGTTAAATTTCATGTCTTCCCAGCTACATTAGGAGGCATACCTCAAGCATGGTTCAGAAACCTCCCAGCTCGCAGTGGTCCTAGTTAGGAAAAGTTCCAAAAGAAATTTACTGACTAATATCGAGCGTTGAAGTGGCAACTCACACCTCCTTGCCATCTCGCAATAATTTTCCAACATAAGCATGAATCATTGAAAGATTACATAATCAGATTTAGGTATAAGGCCAATTCCATCGAAAATCCCTCAGAGGAGAATATCTTGACAACTATCTCAGTGGGACTCCATAAATATGGAAAGCTATATAAAAGTTTGTACAAGTCCCTAGTAAGAGATCTAGCTAAATTTTACGAATGAGTTGCCAAACATATTAGGTGGGATGAAGCCTTTGGTGCAAAGGAGTCCAAGCAAAAGGATGAGGAGAATAACTCCAATCAAAGCAAAAAAGGAACGATGAGAGTCAGAAAGATGACTCTAATATCCAATTCATGAAGAAAGTGAGAACCCAACGACCTCAGTGTCAAGGTCATCATGAAAGCTATAGTATTTTGTTTGACACTCAAGACAAGATTTTTGCCACAGAAAGAAATAAGGAAGATTTTGGGAAACCCAAACCCTTAAGGGCCTCCAGCAAGTTCAGAGACATGAGCAGGTTCTGCGCCTATCATAACGAAGTCGGGCACAACACCTCACAATGTTGGGCACTCAAGGATGTCATAGAAGACATCATCAAAAGAGGTCATTTGCAAGATTACGTGGTCCGACCCTCCAAACAGCAACTTCAGCAACTCTAGTGGATCACTGATTGCAAATAGGGCCCTTTGGTTAGGACCATATTTTAATGTTGTAGTGTTGTTTTGAGGCTAATATAAGCCTTTCAAATTTCTCTATCTGCTAATCTTCAGCAAAATGTTATACAAAAAGAAAGTTATTTTGTAATGATAAGCTCAAACTTGAATTCATTGCTAGCTCATCAATTGAGATGCGAAAGTACTAAAATATACTCATTCCAGCAAAATCTATAAGCTCACTGAGGCACAGAGGCACTAAAATAAACTTACTACCTACCTAAGCAACAAGATTGCTTGTAAAGCCATTCATTTCTTACCTAAGCAACAAGATTGCTGTGGAACTGAGCAACAGGATTACTGTAGAATTGAGCAATGAGATTGTTGTGGGACTGAGCAATAGGATTATTGTTTCACTAAGCAACGAGATTGTTATTCCACTGAGCAGCAAGATTATTGTGAGACTAAGCAACAAGATTGTTGTTCCACTAAGCAATAGGATTGTTATGAGACTGAGCAATGAGATTGCTATTCCACTGAGCAACAAGATTACTGGCAAATTCAAACTCATACCGCCCACTAAGCAACAAGATTGTTGTGGCATGGCTCGCAAGGTGCAACACGCATACGACTTATTGCTCGCAGCTCTCATGCGACCTATTGCTCGCAGCTTTTATGCGATCTATTGTTCACAGCTCTCATGTGACCTATTGTTCGTAGCTCACATGCAATCGAATACTCAAGCATAGCTCTTTTGTGACTTGCCTCAAGGCCCAGCCCAAGCCTGCTAAGGCATAATTATCATAAGATTTGCCAGCCATCTAACTTGGCACATGCTCACAGGGATCGATTGGTCGAGCGCTCATCTTATCTAGAGTTTTTTGAGTTATGGTATGAACTCATATATGCGGCCTATTGAGGATTCAACCCATCAGAAGCCTCACCCTATCGAAGAAGATGAGCATATGAACACTTAAGATGAAACTTAAAGAAAGCAAAAGCTTGAAAGACAATCTAGCAGATCAAGTTTTTACTAGTAGAATATAGCTCCCAATCCACAAAATGAATTAAAAGCTAGGGGGCTAATGTTATAGGTGGTTTTTGGTGCCACACAAGTGGGCTGGCAAAAGCCCAATGATAAATGGGAAAAAGGGCATAAAAATAAAGTAGTTTTGATCCATTTTATTGATAGTATTTTGTGTTTTCTTAGTATTTTTACCTTGATTTCATGCTTTGTCCTAGATACTGCTCTTGGTTTGTATTTTTCATGCAGGATGACAAAAAGGAGAAAAAAACTCGAAGAATGAAGTTGCATTTATATCAAGGAAAAGATAAAAAGAGAATACATGCAAGAAACAAGCAAAAATTAAAGAAAATATGAAGAAGTCACCTAGCACGGCCATGCCATGGAACACGGCCAAGCCGTGTTAGATGCTGTAAGAAGCTCGGGAAAGAAATCGTGAAGAAGTTAAAGACCATGCCCAGAGCACGGCCGTGCTACACAACACAACTTGGTTATGTTAGATGCTGGAAGAAATCTGAAGAAGAATTTACGAAGAAATCAGGGAACCATGAATGTAACACAGTCGTGTTACATAACACGGCCAGACCGTGTTACAAGTTAGCAAGTTTAATTTGATAAATGCAATCTCATGAAGCACACCAGCCTGTGCTATGAAACACAGCCGTGGTGAACGCATAAAAAGGCTATAAATAAGGCCCTTTCTAATCAGTTTTATACATGTATAATTTAGAATCCTTCTTTGAGGTTTAGGCTAGTTCTCTCTTCTCTTCTTTATTGCTTTAGGTTTCCTTTCA
>JANHAO010025018.1:0-11469 GCA_026873985.1 Saraca asoca
CAATCACAGACAGGCTTGTCATATTGATGACTCCTATCATGAATTGGGTAGCTAAAGTGGCTTGCTAGAGTCCACTTGTAGCCTTGAATCCAATTGATTAATTTGAAGAAATTAATATGCCTTCAAATGATTTGAAGGGCATTATGGACTTTTGTCAATACATCAAGAGTCTACTGGGTCACACACATAACAGAAAATAATGTGGTCGATGATATAATTTATTTCTGGATACATTTGATGTCCAGGGACTAAAGTGTAATTCAGTGTAATTGTATTGGAGCCAAAGCATAAAGTTTTGGAAACTTTTAGGCTATTTTGGAAAAAAGAAAACTAGTTTCCTCTTTGCCCAAAATGGCGTCGTTTTGCTCACTTGATGGGGAGCCAAAAACAACGTCGTTTCCTCCTTACTGGGGACGGCATTTGATGCCTCCAAGAAAAAGCTCTTTCTTCACGAAAGGCAATTTAGCCTTTTCAATTTTGAGAAATCGAAAAAGAAGGGAGCTTTCAGCCATGGGAGCCGAAGCCATGGGAGGAGGAAGAAGAGACCGAAGAGTTCAATTCTTGGCTCCATCCAGTCCCACTCAAGCCCCTCTACAAGCTAGCACTTGGAGAGGAAGTTTTTGAGGCCATGAAGAGGATTTTCTTGGTGTGAAGATCCACTGTTTTTCGCTGTGCAAGAGCTAGACTAAAGGTTAGTAAGCTGTTCTTCTACTCTAGATTTGATCTAGGTTATTTTGAGACCTCACACCAATGGATCCTTGGGAGTTTACTTAGCCAAGAAGAGAATTTTTTTTTAAAATTTTCGATCTCTTTCCCTTATCTTGGCCAAGCAAAAACCTTCACCCCAAACTTTGTGCAGCCTTAACAAAGGCCCAACTTTCACAAAACTTTTCAATTTAATCCCTGTCGATCTTTTAGTTTAGTCCTTTTTTTAATTTTATTTTTAATTTTTAATTTTCTTTTTATTTCCATTAATTTTTCAGGTGTTATAGGAAAAATACATTTTGGCCTCCTCACCGCTACAAGAAAGTGGCAAATGAACCTGGTTGCTTTCAGTAGAACTAGGAGAAGAGTCTGAACCAACGTCATCCGAAATTATGGTCCTCTTTTCAACAATCGGTCTTTGGGAAGATACCAAAATTGTCACAATAGCTTTAATACTCGGAGAACCTCTCTCACCATTCATGGAAGACGTCATGATTTCATCCCTAACAAACAAGAAAACTAACCAAAAAAATAAAAAGCAAACATACCTAAAAAACAACACTAAAGTATAGAGGAAGGAAGAAATCGCAAATTGCTATAAACAACAACATTGAAGCATAAGCAACCCAACAAGCACAAAAAAGAATTTACAAAGCATCATTGGTGAACTAAAAGAAAATAAGAAGAATAGAAGCTTACCGCACCATAACTGCCAACCAAAGAACAGTGGGAGACCATAGAAAAGTCTCAAAGTACCTTAAACAGTGGGGAGACGAACTTACAAAAGCAGAAGATCGTAAAGGAAAAAGGGAAGCTTTGGTCCACTCAAAGTGCACTTGAAAGTTTTGAATAGAGAAAGTAAGGAAGAAAAGAAAGGACAAGGCTTATATATTTTCTTAACTCGACGGTCAGGATTGATCTTGAAATAAAATGATTTGAAACAACGGCCCAAATCAAGAGACATTGAAAAGGTTGCAATGATAACGTGTCTAGATAAATGCAAAGCATTTTATTGTGCACAACCATTAGTCATAGAAGAACCCTAAGATAACTGCCCTTTCACATTAGCAAGGAAAAGCAAATGACATAATCCTTTACTCAAAGACTGAGGGCAAAGGGACAAGTGATCGTCTAAAATTTCACTAACCTCTTTGCCAACCTGACTCTTGCCCACCACCATGATTTCTATCATGTAATGCCGCAGACCTTTTTCTTTCAAGTAACTACCCTTCCCACTTACTGTCACCCTATTTGCGCACACCACTTAGGCAATAATCTCGTCATGTCCCCTACATACAATTTGACATGCTATGATATCAATACAACATTAGATCTCACTCTTAGGCCACTACCATTATCAAACGCATAAATAATATTATATCTCATGTTATGTCAACACTTCGTAAAACAACCAATCATGCAACTTTATCTAATCTCTTGAACTATTTTAGTTATATAAGGCCATCATGTATGCTTTAAAAATCCTAAAACCTATTATCATAAGTTTTTTTGCCATTATAATGCCATCCAGTGACCTATGACCATCATCATTGATATATTTCTCTTTGTGTAGTTCATCAACACCATCTTTTATATAAGCAACAAATTTATTACTTTTCACCCAAGAGATGAAAATTCCTAACAATTGTGTCATTATGAGCTTTTTAAACAACCATTCTATCTTTTTATCTTATTTTACACTTCTACCCTCACATTCTTTTATTAAAAAAAAATTAAATTCTACTTAGATTTTACGTTCCTCACGAGAATGTAAGGTATTTTCAAATTCAAAAGTGGCTGTGGGAGGAGGGTTTTTCAAAAAAACAATGGATGCACTGTATAAGGAGCCTACCGAGCTTGAAGATGCACTTGACAAATCCCACCACAAAAGATAGAAAAAGAGCTAAGATCTGATTTTGGCAGGAGTAAAATACGTTTGGTCTAAATGAAATCTGACCGTTCGATTTAGATCGGACGGTCAACATCACGCATGTGTACTTATGAGATACAGGATGTATGTGACACCCACTCACTCGCTCCCCCTCCCTCTTCCTCCCGACTCTGCTATCGGCGGAGGTGGCCAAACCCTAACTACCTCCATAATACGAACGTTTTACTCTCGAACCTCACTTTCCAAGGTTATTTCTCCGTCGTTCGGAAGATGAGAGCTTCCACGAATTGAAGATTTCGAGAATTTCCGACCTTGAAATTTGAAGATTATGGGTCCTCTTTTTTCGGTTCCTGACAGCCGGGTTCAAAACTACCCTTATTAGTGATTACTGTAAGTTAGTGGAGTCTGTAATTTTTTATTTGGCTTGATTTCGCCGCTTAATTTTTTTTCGTGTTTGTTCGATATCATTTTATGTATCCAGCTTTTTTATCAATTTTATTCGATGAGTTTGTTTGTCAAAGTGATATATTTATTGCCATTTTAGTCGAAGTTTCTTAAGCTTTTAGCGCTTTATGTAATTTTTTTTTTGGGGGGCCTCTGATGAGTGTTCTGCATGGAATTGGAATTGGAAGTATGGTATTTGATCGTTAAAATTTGTGAGTTGTGAGTATTCACTTATTTGGCATCAAGCTTGTTCTTTTTACATAGTTTGGTATATTTCCAGTTCTTAAGTATCTGTGCCTTTTGTTACAAGTCAGCTTTGGGTTGATGCCTTAAACGTCAAAGTCAAACACATGGAAAAATGCGTATTAATCAGACAAAATATCTTGTCATCATTTCCAACATTTTGCTCCATTTCATTGCACCAAATATACGAGGTGAAAATAATTGTATACAAATATGAAGAGGAAGTTTAATGGTGCAGTTTACTTTGAGCAGTATTTAAAGATTATTTTTAATCTTCTTAAAATGCTTTGTTTTATTGTAAATTTATTTGGAGCACAGGCAACTTGGGCAGTTCCTATTGCTATTTGATAGGAATAAATGATGCAAGTTCATTACTGACCCATGAACTGGGTGCTCAGTTACTTGGCTTCATAAAGTGTTTCAAATGGATGTTCAAGTGATCAACGTGCAAGAAGGAAGGGGTCATCAGGCAGTGGCAGATGACGGGGATACTGAACCCAGCGAAGGTGAAGTTAATAATGCTGAACATTCCATTGAGGATGGGATTTCTGAACCATATGTGGGTATGGAATTTGATACTGAAGATGCTGCAAAGACTTTCTATGATGAGTATGCCAGGCGTTTGGGTTTTAGCTCCAAAATTGGCTTGCATGGTCGTTCTAAAGATGATGGGGCAATTACGTATTGGGAGTTTATTTGTGGCAGGGAAGGTTTGAAAAGAAGGTATACTGACAGTTGTGAAGCCATGATTAGGATAGAGCTAAAGGGTCATAATAAATGGGCTGTGACAAAATTTGTTAAGGAGCATAGCCATTCCATGTCAAGTCCCAGTAAGTCGCATCACCTTCGGTCACGTAAGCATTTTTCTAGTGTTGGAAGAACCATGCCTGAAACTTATCAAGGAGTAGGACTTATTCCAAGTGGAGTCATGTATGTATCCATGGATGGTAAGCGTGCTTCTGCCAATGCTGATAATAATGGTGTTGCTAGGAATACTCCTCCTGCTCCTGAACCAAGTCACCCTGTAAAGAATTCTACAGTAATAAATTATGCTGTTAGGCCTCCTGTTCGAAAGAGGACGCTGGGGAAGGATGCTCAGAATCTGCTGGAGTATTTTAAGAAAATGCAGGCTGAGAACCCCGGTTTCTTCTATGCAATACAACTTGATGAAGATAACCATATGTCTAATGTATTTTGGGCTGATGCAAGATCAAGGACAGCTTACAGTCATTTGGGTGATGCGGTTACCCTGGATACAACTTACAGAGTAAACCAATACAGAGTGCCACTTGCTCCATTTACTGGGGTGAACCATCATGGTCAGATGATTTTGTTTGGTTGTGCACTCCTTTTGGATGATTCTGAGGCTTCTTTTATGTGGCTCTTTAAGACATTTCTGACGGCAATGAATGATTGTCACCCTGCCTCCATAATTACTGATCAAGACAGAGCCATACAGACGGCAGTTTCTCAAGTTTTTCCTCAAGCTCGTCACTGTATAAGCAAGTGGCATGTCTTGCGAGAAGGTCAAGAAAAGTTAGCTCATGTATGTCATGCACATCCGAACTTTCAAATAGAACTTTATAATTGTATTAACCTGACAGAGACCATTGAGGAATTTGAATCATCTTGGAATTCAATTCTTGATAAATATGAACTCAGAAGAAATGATTGGCTCCAATCCTTATACAATGCTCGTGTTCATTGGGTTCCAGCATATTTCCGTGATTCATTTTTTGCTGCAATATCTCCAAATCTAAGATTTTCTGGTTCTTTTTTTGATGGTTATGTCAACCAACAGACAACGTTGCCAATGTTCTTTAGGCAGTACGAGAGAGCTTTAGAGAACTCATTTGAAAGGGAAATAGAAACAGATTTTGAGACTATTTGCACCACGCCAGTTTTGAGGACACCCTCTCCCATGGAGAAACAGGCTGCTAATCTTTATACAAGAAAAATATTTTCGAAGTTTCAAGAAGAGCTGGTTGAAACTTTTGTTTACACAGCCAATAGAATTGAAGGTGATGAGGTCAATAGTACATTCAGGGTTGCCAAATTTGAGGAAGACCAGAAGGCATATATTGTCACATTAAACTATCCTGAGTTGAAAGCTAGCTGTAGTTGCCAAATGTTTGAGTATTCAGGCATTCTCTGCAGACATGTGTTAACTGTTTTTACTGTAACAAATGTACTTACATTACCACCCCATTACATCTTGAAACGGTGGACAAGAAATGCAAAAAGTACAGTTGGATCAGATGAATGTGCTGGTGAATCACAAGGACAAGAGTCTCTCATGTCAAGGTATAATAATCTATGTCGGGAAGCAATCAGATATGCCGAGGAAGGGGCAATAGCTATGGAAACTTATAATACTGCGATGAGGACTCTTAGAGAAGGTGCGAAGAAGGTTGCTGCTGTGAAGAAAACTGTTGCCAAAGTTGTACCACCTAGTAATCAGGTTGGTGGGACTGCTTCTGATGACAGGAGAACCTCTACTTCAACTCCAGATGCAACCCCACTTCTATGGCCACGGCAAGATGAAATGACAAAGAGGTTTAATCTTAATGATGCTGGTGTGCCTCTCCAATCAGTTGCTGACCTGAATTTGCCTCGAATGGCTCCGGTGTCTCTTCAGCGAGATGATGGCCACCTTGAAAATATGGTATAATAAAAAGAATCTTTCATCTATCTACTGTTTGTTTGATGTCTTTTGTTTGGAACAAAATTGCAATCCCGTTGGTTTCTTTCACATAGGTGGTTCTTCCATGTCTGAAATCAATGACTTGGGTGATGGAGAACAAAAACTCAACTCCAGGGAATAGAGTAGCTGTTATTAATCTGAAGGTATGCTCATAAACTCAAACTATAAAAAAACTGGTAGTATTCTGTCATAATTGTTATCAGTTTAAAGTTGGTCCAGATACCACTGCTGTATATGCATGGTATGTTTCTTGTACTTCATTTATATAAGCCATTTTTGGGTATGAATATTTTCAGTCACACTTATGGCAGAGTGCTTTAGCTCTGTGGTTTTACGACATATTTAATGAATAAGGAGCTCAAGTCCTTTAACCATTTTAACATATTTCAAATATGACCCCTGTAGTTGCAAGATTATAGTAGGACTCCAGCAGCAGAATCCGAGGTTAAGTTTCAGCTTTCAAGAGTTTCTTTGGAACCAATGTTAAGATCCATGGCCTACATCAGTGAACAGCTCTCAGCACCAGCTAATAAGGTTGCTGTAATAAATCTCAAGGTTTGTGAATTCGATTTTTTGTCTTATCTCTCTGAAATATACCCTTTACATGTGTGATGGAAAAGCATTGCCAGCCCTGCTTTGTCTGTGTATATTTTACCCACTCTAAATGAGAGAATTTTTTAAAAACTGTTCCAGCTTCAAGATACTGAGACCACTTCTGGCGAGTCTGAGGTAAAATTTCAGGTTTCTAAGGACACATTGGGTGCCATGCTACGGTCAATGGCCTATATTCGTGAGCAGCTTTCTCACGCTGTAAGTTGCTCCATGATGCTCCTGGTATTTATATGCAAAGTTAATCATAAATTGTAAAAGGGGAAAAAAAGGCCTTTGGGGGTTATAATAATAAGGTCATCTTTATGGCCTCCTTTGCCATTGAGTCATTGAGTCAGATTTTTTATTGTCAGTGATTGCATGTTAGTTTTATTTGTTTAATTTGAGAGTGAGAGCGATTTATGCTAGTATGTGATTTTTTTTTCAATACAATTTATGTGGGATTACATCTGTCTTAAGGAAAAAGACTAATAAATTTGAATTAAGCCTTATCTGGGGATTTAATGTTCTTTTACATGTGAAAATTTGGCAGGGGGAAGCACAGTCAGAGCAGCCTCCGATGAAAAGGCATCGGAAATAAGGCGTCAAATTTTTATTTCATAACCTAGTGAGTTTGAGTGTGGCTGTGTATCTTTCTAGATGTCTGACTATGGTGACCTCGCAGCCTGGAATGTGTCAGGAGATATAGTGTTTCTTTTTTGACTAGCCTCTCTCCTTCTTCATAAGCTTGTTGTCTAACAAATTTGTACATGTATCATATAATTGTAGGCAGCAAATTTGTGTTGTAGCAAGCAGAGAGACTCCCCCCCCCCCCCCCCTCGCCCCTCTTTTCTTGACAAAATTTATAGCCTAAGGCTTCTTGATGGTGCTCATTCGCATTTATAAATGTTAATGTTTCTCTTGATGATTAGTTATATTATTTGGAACCTTCACTTAAAAAACTGTAATTGATTACATACTTGTTGAGAAAAATTACGCAAAATAGAACTTAAAGTTACAGCTATTTGTAGATCTGGAGACGAATTTCATAAATTTAATGACAGGTATCGGCACTGAACAAGCCCATGCTATGCCCAGCTAGTGGCAACTCAAATTCCATTCTTTGAAGTGTTTCCAACTTTCCCTAATTGTTCTAAGGCCTACCTCCATCCAATAACTCGTTACATTATGCGAAAATGCGAGTTTAATCTTGCTATCATTATAAAAAGGGGTATATTTCACACGAAGTGTTGTGATATTTCAAATAGCATCTATTAACAACTTTGTAATTTAAGTTGAATTTTTTATCAACTCCAGCAACATGGTAAATGTACTTAATATTAGTAATTTGATGAACCTGTGATTATGGATCATATCCTTCCATATTGTAGTCAGGATTATCACTTTTGGGAAAGAATGTAATTTATTAATATCACAATTACTAACATAGTTTGCCAGAGTTGCAAGGTTTGTGCAAGTTATTAACGTAGTTAAAGATCATTACTATTCAGAGTATCATAAAGCACGAGTATTATAGGACTATCAAATAATAACATTAATGCAATTAAACATCATAAATTTCCAAGGTGTAAATCATAAAATTAAATATAGGACTAACCTATCATGCAGTGCTTGTCTCTTGTTTTGTTACAACATTGCATTTACGATACAGAAATACATAGTTCTGGAATATGTGTGAAGTTAGATGAGGGTAAAGTTGATCCAGATACGAGTTCCAAGCTTATTCCCTAATTTCATGATGAAAAAATAGGTTGGAAGAATGATATGCTTCAGGCACTGTCAAGTACAAATTCTGAATGTTGAAAATGTCCAATATATCTGGTTTTCTCTAATTTGCATAACTCCACCAAGGGTTCTATCATGCATATAACAATAATTGCTCTTGTTGAATTCATTGAAGAGGAGTTTAGTAAATACAAAATCCAACTTTCAGACAATACGGTATTATTATGAAGTAAAAATGAGAGAGTTCTTCTATATAGGAAGTTCAAAGCTCACTCATTTATCTAATTTAATGAACAACAACTGAAGAATTAAATCTACTGTAACACAAGCACAATTCCCGCATGTTGAAAATATCAAATACGTCTTCCATTTCATAGCATAATTCCTGATTTCAAATTGACATGCCATATGGAACAACCCTTTCCAGTAACTCCAGGGCCTGAAAATGGCTTCATCAACTCATGAGACACAGTCCCAGCATCATTTCTATTCCTCAGATTCCTGTCTGCATTCCTTGAATCTATAATACCTTCAATTTCCTTCAATCTCATGTTAAATCTTTCAGAAGCTGCTCTTATAGTTGGATTTTCAGCCCATGATGACTCCACTTACTGCCCCATATACTCTTCATCAGTTGAATGATCTGATAACAAGTACAAAACTGCCATCACCACAGTTGCTTGAATTTGTGATGGGAAACATTCTAGAAGGGGTTGCTCAGGTTTGTTAAGGAAAATTTCCCCCTCTTCCTTTGAAGGATCTTCGGTGGGCATATTTTTTCTGGCAATTGTAGGCCTCCTCCAGGTTATCAAATTGTGAATCATATTGAGAATTGATTGCTTAATTTTTTACTCATAAATCATGAATTGATAAAATTTATAAAATAATATAAAAATAGTATGTTTTATGTTATATATAATAAAATGTAAGCATATAAGACAAAAAAATATTAAATTTAAGCTAAGAAATGTAATATCTCTCTATTATTATAAACTCAAAAAATTATAATTATAAAGTTTTAAGAGTCAAGTCATATAAATTTAATACAAACTTAATATATCATAAAAATAGGGTTTCAAGATGACGAAGAAACTTCAAATGAAATAAATAAGGTTTTAGAAGATAAATGAGAATAATAGTGAGAGAAAATGTGAGATAATATTGTTATAAGGTTTTAAAAAAATTTGAAAAAAATATATTTAATAGAATATATTTTTAAAATGGGTTGCATGGAAACTAACCCAATTTTTATTGCAAATCCTGTTTTTGCAACAAAAGTAGTGGAACAAATAGGAATCACTGACTAACTGCAACAATTATCTGAATCGCGTGATTCTTCTGATTTTGACAACGATTCGTGCAATTCAGACCCAATTCAAAGAGAAAAATGATTCCATCGAAAATTCAAATCATTTTAATTCTGCATCAAATCCTATGATTTGAATTCGGAATGTCAGATTTTGACTTCCATGGGCCTGTTAGCAAAACAGCCTCCATAAGCACATTGAGTAAACTTGACTGCTGCATGATGAGCAGATGCCACCCAGGCTATGGTGGTGATTATCTCAATTAGGTCTTTTGGGGTTTTGAGATTTGGCCACCATGCTGCATCCTTTTTGTCTCCATGGCCGACTGTCCGGATTTCGGTCCACCATGCTTGGAGCTCCTGATTAGACTCTATATGAGGCTTGGGTGTGGATAGTAATGGTTGACATAGTCTGTAACCCACTGCTTGATGGCATCCCATATGAGCAGCCCATCATTGGCGAAAGGGTAGTCCTCAATTGTAAGCTTTAGTCCATGTAGTCCATTAGGATCTGGTGTAGCTGACAATAACACCAGATATTAACTGCTGAGTTTGATAGTGGAAAACAGAAGAAAAACACTGGAAATCTTCTACCATTTCTAACTGAGATTTACCTCCTATTTACACTCACTCACTTTTTCCATTTAATGGACATTTGGCAGAACCTGATTCAGATTCTGCCAACTGCCACTTATTCACTTATTCAGATTTCACTAATTCATGTTGGGCTACACAATAAATGTTAGGAATACAGCTACTTGCAATCGATATCTTTTACAATTATACACATGACATAATTTGAATCAAGATAACTTTATCTGTTCTTAAACAAGTGGGATGAGTTTGACTCAAACTAAGATACATCTAGTGTAAAATAATCTACAAAAAATTTATGTATGCAAGTATCATTTTGGAAATTGTAGAGATGATATGGTTGCATGGGGTTTGTTAGGGACTTTGAACTTAGGAGTAGCATTATTCAACTCAAATATACTTAAAAGGGGCAATATATGATGATAGGCACCAATGGCTTATAAGTTCATGATGACCAGAATCATGGGCAAGGACGTGAGCTTTGGCAAGCCTCCATAGCCAAAGATCAGTTGAATGACAAGGTGTAAAGACTTGCTTCCACTGTGGCTTCCCATCTATAGGTGGTCTTGCTAGCTCAATAGCTAGTGGATTCGATGTGCCTTGGGTTGTAAGGATCTTTGTCTCACTTTGCTAACATATATATAGTAGTAATAAATCACGATAATCTAATATGAACAGCTTCTTCTCTCTTATGGCCTTCATGTAACCAAATGAAAAAAAAAAAAAAAAGAATTTTAGATACATTGGTCAAAAATAAAAGTTGTGACAGCTACAACCAAATTCACAATTTTGTTAAGTTATTGATGCTTTAGTACCTCTTCAACTGTGTAGCCATTTATCTATTGTTCGATCACTTCTCCGGTGATTGCTGATTCTGGAGGGCCATAGATTTTGGGGTCTAAAGTGCTTCTTAAAGGCCATTCTTACATGCCGAAAGAATATAAGGGAGTTTCTTGAATATATAGAATAACGAAATTTGAACCAAATATTTCCTGCAAATTCTTACCTTGATCAATTGTAAGCTATGTGGGTTAACTGTTAGAATAATTTTGTAGACTAACATAAATCATCGTTTTCATAATTAAAATACAGATTTAATATTTAAGTCAATTATGAGTGTTTTGTATAAATAACCCAATTATATGATCCATTTTATTTCATGGGCTGCACCTGTGTTAAGTGGACTGTGTTTACTGGGCCATTGTGTTGGGTTAACTATTGATGGGTAGGTTAACCTAATAACCCATT
>JANHAO010025019.1:0-11460 GCA_026873985.1 Saraca asoca
TTCCTCTTTATTTATTTCTTTTATTTTCTATTGATTTAGATAGTAAAATTGTAAAGATTTTAGTAATTAATATTAACTTCTCTATAGGATTGACTCGTATTTGCCGATATTAGCTACAGCTATACCATGCACTTGCGAATTTTAAACACATCAATGTGGTGTAAGTGATCCTTAGACTTGAGATCAATACAATATCTTATGTATGGAGTTATGTACTTTGATATTATTTTAGGCTTGCACTATTAAGGAGTAGATATGAATAATTGTTGGGTGCATTACAAAATAAACGAAGGTAGTAATTAATCAAGAAAGGATTCATCCTCCTTAGTAACAAGAAAAGATATTCAAAAGATGCTTGATGCTTGTGCTATGATAAAAATCATAGGCCTATGTATTGATATATACATGAAAGGATTTTATATGTATAATCAATTGTGAGATAGCACATAATCAAACATGCACCTATAATTGGATGTCAAATTAGGGTTGACACTTGAATGATACCCTAAGTCCAATTTTAATATCAAGAGATGGGGGGATTGAATTATACATCAACATCATATCACAAAAGGTTTTGATTTCCACAAATCTATTCTTTGAATTTGGGTTGCTTTGCTAAAAGCCAACATGATCTATGAATTTATTCGAACAATTTAGGGAAATTATGTTTGAATTAAAAAGAGTTTTAATTCAATTGAGCTTGTAGAAAGTTGTCAATAAATTCCTTATCAACATGCAAGGAAACCTAATAGGTCATGCCCAATAGAATCTTTTTGCACCAAAGCTAAAGGAAAAGTTAGAAAGCAAAATATTTTGAATTCAAGAGTTGAATTAGTGAACATCTTGGAAATTTGAAATGATTAATTTAGTATTCTAATGTAATTAGAAGTGTTAATTAATTAATGATTTAATAATTTTTATGGAGATTACAATTATTAAATAGTAGCAAGTTTCCAATGTTAATATTTGAATGTTGTAGAACATTCATATTAACTTTGGAGATCATAAGTAAATGAATGATTTCTCACTCAGAAAGTTGTTTCAATTAATTGAAACAATTAGAGAATGATTGCATAAGAGAGTTTGAGTTTGGAAACATAGAAACATATTTGGGCTTATTGAACATAAAAGAAGGCACATGAGGTTAATGAGTTTGGACTCATTATGACCCAAACAAGAAATACGGATTCCTTGGGTCAAGAAGGCAACATTAGCTGTGTAGCCTATCCACTTGATGAGTGGATGACACAAGCAAAGGAAACCCTATTTTGTGTGCCACCCATGCTTGGTCCTCACGCTTACTTGTACTCCAATCTCTTCTATTTAAAAAGGAGAGAAGCCAATCCTTCAACATGCTAATACAACCCTAGCACATGTGTTATGTGCCCAAACTCTCGTAGTGTAATCTCACTTCTCCTCTTTGCGTGCAAACACCAACCCTGACCAAGTAAATTTGCGATTCTTTGGAGAGTTAGCACTTCTTAAGCTAAAGAGTTCATTTTCTTACTCTACTTGTTACATGTACATTGGTGGAGGATTTGGATTGAATTGGTTCGTATGAATGACTATTGGTCTTGAAAATTTAATCTAAAGGAGTTGATTGAAATCAATCTAGAAGACTTGATCATCAGGCTTGTTGGAGAGTTTATGGGATTGTTTGAAGATCAAATTAGATTTGAAGATTGGAGATTCTGAGAATAACTCTCAAGAAGGTATAATTCAAATCATTAGTTTTATGCTTATTTTGAATTATACAAATCCTTATGAATTAATTTGAAACAATATGATCCAAGCTTAGGAAAAAATTTTAAAAATTTCACTGTATATATTTGATGCTTTTGATTAGCATATACTTGAAACTTTGATCCATTTTTCCCAACATTATGTGCTAAATTTCATCTTAAGTCAAGCATACTTGCCTATCGAATTTGGTCATAAGTCCCAATTTGTGACACATAGGTTAGCCATAAGAGGTCATGTTGGGATTTATCCTATAACTCTCTGGTGTCATGTATAGAATTTGGTGATACAAAGGGCCATAGGCATGGGAAAAGGGGAGATTTAAACACAGATGCTTTTACTTATAGAGGGAATTCTGGGAGCAAGAAGCTTTGCTTTGTTGGCCAATGTATTCATAATTGCATTTCATGTGAACAACCTTAAGCCCAAAATTTTGGGTTTTTGGTTTGAAAATCCTTATATTTAAAAACTCTGAAATCTTTCATTCCATCTGTTCCTTATCCAACAAAAATTGCATTTCTTTTCCTGAAGTCCTATTTAATCTTCTTTTGTACAGGTAAATAGTTGTTTGTCCTTTGTTGTTGATGCCAATTTCCTTAAGAATAAAATTCGGGTCAAGATAGATCTTGATGTTCTTGGTGCTCTTGGTGATGTTGGTTGGTATTGCATCAAGTCAATTCTATTGGCTGCCTAATTACCCAAAATAGCAATAACTCTACGTGGAGTTGTTCTTAATGATGTAAGGTGATTTTATCATGTGGGGTTTCTTTATACTAGGAAGATGGGAAATTTGCAACCTTTCATTGTTCCTTCATATCAAACTTGAAATGGATACAATAACTATTGGGACAAAAGGGTCATTGCATGTGAAACTCTCCTTACGAGAAAGGTTGATTGGAGGAATGGGAGACAACTGCTAGGTGACCTATGCATACAACAAAGTTAGTTGTACACGACAGAAGTGGTTCACCAAGCATGCTTCGATGATCAAGTTAGTTCTCACACAGAGTTTCGATAGGTATAGTGAAGATCATCTGAAGAGGAGATACCTGTTGGTTTATATATGTGTCAAGCACACTAATTGTCATGCTCTTGGACAACTGATGTGCAGCCATGTGTCTCGGGTGTATTGGTGGCATGATCTTGGTCCATCATCTCGTGATTGTTGCAATTACATTATTTGTGTGTGCTTGATTCATGCTTTTTATCATGTATTATTTAGGTGATTAATTTGCTAAGCCTTTAGTCGGCCAACTTCTTCGTCTAAGCGGATTGATCTTGGTCCATCATCTCGTGATTGGTGGCTACGTTGGACTAGGTCAACATGTTCATTCATGATTATATTATTCCTTTTCAAGAGAAGGAGGCCTCATTTTCTGTAGGCGCAGAAACTAGTTTTGCTGAGCTTGTGACAGGGTGGGCCCCATAGCCAAATAAGCGCTAAATAAACAGAAATCTTCCTCAAAAGGCTCTTTTAGTGAGGAAATTTTCCCGTTTAGTGGAAACAATCAAGTTCATCGGCTCAAGGCCTGAAAGGAAATGGCCAACTATCAGTAAGAAGACACATCCTGTGTTAGATGCAGTGAAAACGTCGATTGAGAGGCGTTTTGAGCCCATTCAGATTTAGGACTATTCAGACTTCTTTACAGCATCTGGTCCTAAAATGTCAAAGTGAGATTTAAATTATTCTTTTGGCTATTCATTGTTTGGTAGTCATTGAAATACATGGAGGAATTACGTACTGATTTTTATTGATGTTTTTGGTATCTTCCTATGCTATAGTTTTCTGTCATATATAATCTTCATAATGTGATGGATAACTATATATGTTGTTTAGGCTATGATTTTGTCAATGAATTTAGGGAAACAACCATCATTGATTGCAGGATGATCGACAGAATCAGCATCTCCGTGGTGATTTTGGTGTGATCATTGCGATTGAGAAGATGGTGAAGAGCAGCTTCTATAATTGGGTTTTTGACGTTTCACATTACATGCTAATTTTCTTTTACTTAAATACATTTTTGGTGAATGAAGGAATAGACATATTTGGAAATAATAATTAATTCATTACTTATTATTAAATCTTAAAATACAATATTAAATTATTTTTTAGTAAAGAATAATAATATACATTCCAATATTACGTCTATATCAGTCATTAAATTTTATCAAAAGAACAATGGTTTATTCGTTAGCAGGGAAGGGCGTCTATCTAGCACCTTCTAAAGCTTTCAGTTTTATTTTTCATTAGTTAATGCACAATTGGTCAATTATTTTCTTTTGGTCGTTTATATGTATCGCAATCCAAAACTTCTTGCATACACTAAATCAGTCACTTTGCTATAATCGGAATCCATCGACTGCGGTACAGTACCGTTTTATCTGGGCTAGGTTTTCACCAAAAGTCATCCTGAAATGGGCAAAACTCCAATCCAATTCGGAATCATAGGCTGTGCCAATATAGCTAGAAAGGTTTCACAGGCCATAACCCTCGCTCCTAACGCCACTCTCTATGCCGTTGGAAGCCGCTCGATTGAAAAAGCTTCCGCATTCGCTGCAGCTAATGGCTTCCCTCCCGGCGCCGTTATGGCTCCTACGAAGCCATTCTCGACGACTACGATGCTGATGCTATCTATGTTGCACTTCCAACTAGCTTGCATGTGCGGTGGGCCATGTTGGTGGATCAGAAGAAGAAGCACTTGCTGCTGGAGGAACTTGTGACTCTCAATGCGGCTGGTTTTGAATAGAACATTGAGGCGTGTGAATCCAATGGGCTGTAGCTCATGGATGGTACCATGTGGATGCATCACCGCAGGACCGCTAAAATGACTGAGTTCTAATCTGATACACAGCTTTTGGCCAGCTCAAATTGGTATCCAATTTGAATTGCAAATGTTACATTGTGTTATATTTGAAATATTTCTACTCGTACGACCATATCTCAAAATACTTGATTTGTCAAAATATAAGAGGTAATAGCACTAATTTTAGTATTAAGGTAGGATTAGAAATATTTAATTAAAATTTAATCCTAAGTTTGATAAACAAATCCAACTTCTATATATTACTTTTAGGTGTGAATGAAAGTTACTATTTTTTTTTTTTGTGTTCAAGGTCAAATTATATACTAATATTGAACAATAGAAAATGTATAGATTAACGGATGCTATTGTGTGTTTTTCCATATAGTATTTTTTAGTTTGGGCACCGTTATGGGTATTTTCTGGTACTGCACAAAATGGGCTGACAAAGATCTAGCGACAGATGAGACCAAATGAGGAAAGCCTATCCTGCCCCAAGAGCTAAGATCGCTCAAGGGCACTAGATCGCCAGCTATAAGTTTAGAGCACAGAACAAGGCAGAAGTCCCAGTTCGTTAAGAAATGAGCACCGGCTTACATGGTCAATAGTTCATCCTGCGTGAGTTCGCATTGCCGAATATGAGCTTGGTGTCGCTGGCCAAAGACCAATAGTGACCACAGAATAGGAGTCCCAGCTCGCGAGATGCGATATCTCGCCAACTAAAAGCTCGCTGTGGGTGAATATGAAGTAGGCACCTTCTCATAGACCTAGCTTGTGGGGCTCACTCGCAGAAAGCAATATGTAAAAGTCAGCCTATAGTCTGCAGAAACCAATTTGCAGGAGTAGTATATGTCAAATACATTTATTACTTGATGTAATAGAATTACAATTTGTAAAATTACATTTGTAACCTCCTAACCTCTATAAAAGGGGGAGGGTTAGATACAATAAGAGGAGAGTGAAATATACATACTATAACTCTATCAAATTTTCTATGGAAATAAAATAATACTATGGATGTATGGACTAGTATTGTCTAGTTTTAGCCGAGCCGCATTAAAAAGCTTCTGGTTTTCATCTAGTTCTTCCTCTTTCTTCTTGTTTTAGCCATTTCCTTGCATTTCTACAATTGGAACGCAGCTTAGGGATACAAGAACTGTTCAAGTTGATTGAGATTTGGGGCTTGCCAAATTTCACCGTTAACATTTTGACACTAGAAGAAGGGCCCATCTGCTTTTCAATTACTTTTCTGTCTAGCTACAATGGTTAGAGGAAGAACCACCAGAGGCTCAAACACTCCGGTTAACAACCCGGTAGACACTCCCACTACTAGTATTACTGTCAGTTTGCCCCTCGAAACTCATCACCAGCCTGCTGCTGCTCCTGAAATTGATGAGGTGCAGACAGGTCACCAACTCCAGCAAACGTTTGAGAATATCATAAGAGAGTTGACAGAGGCAGTTAAAGTGCTGATGCAAGCACAAGCCCTAGGCACGCAAAAATAGGCTGAGATCGTTGTGCAACTTCAATAGCAATGTGAAAGAGCCTAGAAGGAAAAGTTGGCTGGACAGATGCAAAGGGCACTTCAACTCAACGCGCTCCACCAATCAACGAACAAGATTAGCAGTCCACCAATCACACGAGAATCATGATAGTTAACAACATAGGAGTTCACATCGAGCCGAGAACTCAGATAGATCCAGCTAGGGAAATACTTCAGGTCACTACTCCCATGACTCGGAGATAAAAGAGTTGTTTGAAAGGATGAAGCGACTAGAGGAACACCCTCGAGCTCGAGATCAAGGTCAATATAAAGGGAGCTCACCATTCTCCAAAGAAATTGAAATGTAGCCCCTTCCTCATAAACTTATAGTTCCAATGATTTCGCTATACGATGGGAATAGCAATCCATGCAACCACCTGGACTCATTCAATATCTAGATGGATCTCCAAACAACTGATCCTCTGGTTAAATGTTGTATTTTCTCGACTACATTAGGAGGCATTCCTTGAGCATGGTTCAGAAGTTTCTTAGCTTATAGCATTACTAGCTGGGAAGAGTGCCAAAAGAAATTCACCAATCAGCATTGAGCATTGAAGGGGCAGCTCGTGCCACCTTGCCATTTTGCAATGATCTTTCAACACAAGCATGAATTGCTGAAAGATTACATAACCAGGTTTAGGCACAAGGCCAATTCTATAGAGAATCCCTCAAAGGAAAATATTTTAACAGTGATCTTAGCAGGACTTTGCAAAGATGAAAAGTTGTATAAAAGCCTGTACAAGTCCCCAGTAAGATATCTAGTTGAATTTCACAATCGAGTTGCCAAATAGATTAGGTGGGAGGAGACCTTTGGTACGAAGGAGTCCAAGTAAAAGGACAAGGTAACAGCTCCACTCAAAGCAAGAAGAGGAGCGATGAGAGTTAGAAGGATGACTCTAATATCCAGCTTGCAAAGAAAGTGAGAACCTAAAGACCTCAGCATCAAGGTTACCATGAAAGCTACAACATTTTATCTGACACTCAAGGCAGGGTCTTCACCACAGAAAGAAACAGGGAAGATTTTAGGAAACCCAAACCTTTAAGGGCCCTTAGCAAGTTTAGAGACAGGAGCAAGTTTTGCACCTATCACAACGAGGTCAGGCACAACAACTCGGAATGTTAGGCACTCAAGGATGCCAGAAAGGACCTCATCAAGAGAGGTCATTTGTAAGATTACGTGGTCCGACCCTCCAAACGATGATCTCAACAGTCCCAACGGATCGCTAATCATGATTAAGGCCCTTTGATTAGAACCATATTTTAATGATGTAATGTTGTTTAGAGGCTAATAGAAGCCCTTCAAATCTTTCTGTTTGCTAATCTTCAGCAAAATGTTTTACAAGAAGAAAGTTATTGTGTTGACAAAATCAAACTTGAATTCATTACTAGCTTTTTAGTTAAGACACCTCACGTGCTAAATTCATTGTTAGCTCGCTAAGGTGTATAGGCACTAAAATAAACTCATTCCAGCAAGAGCTATAAGCTCACTGAGGCGTGGAGGTGCTAAAATAAATTCATTACCTACCTGAGCAATAAGATTACTGGTAGAGCCATTCATTTCTTACTTGAGAAACAAGATTACTATGAAATTGAGCAACAAGATTGCTATTTCACTGAGCAACAAAATTGTTGTGGAATTGAGCAATGAGATTACTGTTTCACTGAGCATGAGCAATAAGATTGCTATGAGACTAAGCAATGAGATTGTTATTCCACTGAGCAACGGGGATTGTTATGAGATTGAGAAATGAGATTGTTGTTCCAATGAGCAACAAGATTGCTGGCAAGGTTAAACTCATACCGCCCACTGAGAAATAGGATTGTTGTGGCATGGCCTGCAAAGTGCAACTCTCATATGACCTATTGCTCATAGCTCTCATATGACATATTGCTCATAGTTCTCATGCAACTTATTGCTCATAGCTCTCATATAACCTATTGCATGTAGCTTTCATGTGACCTACTACTCGTATCTCTCATGTGACCTATTGTTCGTAGCCCATATGTGACTTACTACTAGGCGCAGCTTTTATGCGACCTACTTGTATACTGTACTCATCACTGAGGCACTCCTATGCTCAGACTCATTACTAACCTAGAAATATGATCGATTGGTTATCTAAACATTTCATATAACCTTGATTTGTAGGAATTTATGTTATCATCTGTGATATGCAGAATATCCAATGCAACATTCAAGAATCATGAAAAAAGCTCATTCAACTAAAGCCTCACTTAACGAGGTAAATTTATATCAGAGGATTCAAAGTGCAAATCAGAGTAAGCCTATGGCTATTATGTATAAAAAAGAAGGCTAGCTTCTGGGAGCCAAACTCTAACTAGTTGAAGGACTGATGAGCACATTGGCTCCTTAATCTTCTTCTTGTCATCCTCCTAAACTAAAAAGCTCTTTCTTAGCTACCTCACTCCCAGCACTAAGAATTCAAAAGAAGCAAAAGAGCACAATTAGAAAGGCTAAATCCCATAGCATAACCATAAGGAAATAATTCAAGATCTACACAAGATCTCCCAGAATCCTCAAAGAAGAATTACCCATAAAGGCTTCCTATGCAGCAAGCCATATGCACCTCATCAAAAAACTAAACCATCAAAAGCATGAGGGGCTTAGCTAAGGCATCCATCAAGTCACTCAGTGAAGAAGGAAGAAGGATTTCCCATGTCTTAAATAGACCAGCCTGGCCTCACCAAAAGTTCAGAAGAAATCCAGTTGTTCTTAATCAAATGGCCTAGAAGAGAACAAGATTGCCACGCCAATGGCTATGAAACACGTATAGTAAGAAGTATGGCTTGGGGCAAATGAAACAATAGATTAAATGTAAAGACTTTGACAGCACAATAATCCACAAATAAAGACTTTGCCATTAAACTACAACCCCCAGTTTGCAAAGCAAACTGAGAGTTAGGGGGCTAATATTATGGGTATTTTCTAGTACTATGCAAAATGGACTGACAAAGACCCAGTGGTAGATGAGTCCAAATGAGGAAAGCTTAACCTACCCAAGAGCCAAGATCGCTTAAGGGCACCAAATTGCCAGCTATAAGCTTAGAGCATAGAACAAGGCAGAAGTCCTAAGTCACTAAGAAACAAACCCTGGCTCGTATGGCCAACAGTTCATCCTGTGTGAGCTCACATCGCTGAATGTGAGCTTGGCATCATTGGCCAAAGACCAGTAGCGACCCCAGATCAAGAGTCCTAGCTTGCGAGATACGGCATCTTGCCTAGTTAAAAGCTCGCCTGGGTGAACTTGAAGTAGGCACCCTCTCATAGACCTAGCTTGTGGGGCCTACTCACAGAAAGTAATCTACAAAAACCAGCTTATAGTCTGTAGAAGCTGATTTGTAAGAGCCTTATATGTCAAATACATTTATTACTTGATGTAACAGAATTACGATTTGTAAAATTACATTTGCGACCTCCCGATCTCTATAAAAAGTGGAGGGTTTGAAAACAAACTATACCATTTTGATTTTATCACATGGTTATGAACTTGAGTGATTGAATCTGTTATTGGTTAGACTAATAGAAAGACTCTCTTGATATTTAGCTCATAACTTTAGCTAGAGACTGAATTTTAATGCAAGGTCAAGGCCATTGGGAAGCTAAGTGATAGAGCTACATTTCATTTGAAGATTGTCATGTTCAAAAAGGCCCCTTTCCATTCCTAAACTACATCCAAACTTAGAGGCAATGCACTAAACATATAAATAGCTAGCTAAGCCTTTAGTGTAAAGACTTTCAGATCACTTTTGTATTGTGTTTGAATTTTGGAGGAGAGGAACTTTGCTAGGGAAAAACTCCATCTATGTAGTTAAGTTTATTTTTTCCTTTCTTCTTTGTATTTTATTTTTTTGTTGATGTGTAACTAAATTCTACTTTAATCTAAGGGATATTTTGCTCCAATTCTTATGTGATTGTGAGACTTGTTTTGATTCTTCAATTATTTCCAATTTAATTCTTTTAATTCTTTGTTCTTATTGTTTATAATTTTTAAGAATGGTTGATCAAAATGGTCTATTGATTAATTATTCATAGTGATTTTTATGGTAGCTAAATTTCCATAGACAAATCCAATTGTTTAAGGCTATTTAGCTATGAAGTAACACTAAGATGTTGATGAGTTGTAGGGGCAATTCAATATTCCTAGGGAATCAAAGGTAGTTAATTAAGTAGAGACTAGGGTAATTCAATTAACTAGACTTAGTGATTTCAGTGCTTAATGCTATTAATAAGTTGGTTGAAGTGCTGGATTTCAACTGGTTTAACAATGTGTCAATTGAATGATAGGCTTGGTTGATTATGTTAGGGTGAAATTGATAAGGATTAATTAGGTGCTGAGATTAATTAGTACCTTGGCTAAGCAATCAAAGAGGGAAGAAAACAATATTGTTAAGGATCAATAATTGAATTGGCTACAAGTATCCGTTGAGTTGAGCTTTTCTCTATTCAATCTTTCCTTAATTTTGATTTTGTTTCTCATGCATTTAAAGTGTTTATTTTAAATTCTCATTGGTGATTAGCTATCCTATCCCCCATCTTTTGGCTGAGAATGCATTAAAGATATTCACCAGTCTCTGTGGATATAACCTGACTCGCCCTAGCTACTAGCTTTGGGACTCAAGTACTATTTTTGCCAATTTCAATAGCCATCAAATTTTGGCATGTTGCTAGGTATTGGCTAATTTATTTTTGTATGCTTTTAGTCATACATAGTATTAGCATATCAACATTAGTATTAGGCTTTAAATATAGTCCCTTTCCCCCTTGTTTTCCCTTTATTTTTATCAAATTTCCTTTATTTTTCAAGCTTTTTTTCAACTGGATCTGGTGGTGAAATTCACTGTAGAGTTAGGACCTCAAATTTAGTATGTCACCATTCTTAGGCCTTTTGCACAAGACTAATGCTAAGCAATCAGAGCCCCCTCTTTTTGCCAAATTCAATCATTTTCTATGACTTTTCAATTTTTTTGGTATTTTTTGAATTATTTTCCTATTTTTTTCCATTTCAATTCTTTTTGGTTTTTGATTACCTATAAAGCTTTTTTTTTTTTTTGCATGACTCGATCCTCTTATATTCCTGAGCTAATATATGATCCAAATACTAAAAAAACCTTGTAGGAATTGAGAAGAGTGAGCAGATACCAATCTGGCCTAGTTTAAGACCTTTCATTAGCATCAGCTTTAATACCTTCCTCTCCAAGCTCATATTGATGTATGCCCTAGAAGCTAATCATAAGATGATTGTTTTTGCATACATTGTATTACATTTTTTTAAAGGTAATTCAATTATTATATTTTGTTATATCTACATAATATAAATAAATATAATAATTATCCCTAGAATAATTTATTAT
>JANHAO010025020.1:0-11463 GCA_026873985.1 Saraca asoca
TGAACCACTTTAAAAGATTGATCTCCATCTCTTTATTTTACTGCACTTTCTTTATTTTTCTACAAATCTGATATCTTCATTATCTCTCTGCATAATTGTTCACTTTTACACTAAATACACGAAAATTTCAAGTGATATAAATCAACATACAAGTGTATATCAATCTCCAACGAGATAAGGGCAAGATCTAAACTCATTCCGCTTTCTTAGATTAATTCTAACTTGTCTGAATTGGGACCGACAATTCTCTTTACTATTCTTATTTGATTTAGGTATCTTACATTGCAAATATCTGATAATTGATAATAAAGATTCCTGTGGGACTCGACCCATATTTTTCAGATTCTACTACAACTACGCCGTGCGCTTGTGGAAAACAACACATCATAAGCCTTTGTAGCCTAGTCTAAGTGCATTTTCCTGATCACTCCTCCTTCAAATGCATCCATTTGATGACTGTCCTACATTAATGGCTTAATAGGGTTGAGCATAGAGTATCCTCTACTCTAGCTTAAGCTTCACTTTGCTTAAGCATCAGCAATTATGAATCCTATGGTTATTGACGCAAAGTTTTCCTTGCAATTATGTAGTACTAACCTATTACACCTTGAGTCATTATCGCTACTCCATCACATGACAATGTAGCTTTAGCTCACTACATCAATATCATTGCCGCTTGTCATGCAACTATGATGTACTACCTCCTTTAGCATCTCATCTTAAATCTTATAATGTTGCAGTTCATTCATTACACCCACACAATAGTGAATGATCAATCCCTTCTAGACCAACTCTCTCCTCTCCGAGATTACACCTTCAAGTAAGATTCATGCCCTCTGGCATGATTTTAGACTTCTTTAATAAGATTTATCCCCTTAAACATCTCTTCATATATGTCATCTTGTAAGATGTGTTAACTATCTATTGTGACTATACTTTCTAGCATGGCCATAGCTTTGCCCTCTAGCTTTTGCTGACAACTCATATGTCTCTCATGGATGTGGTCAAGACTTCTTGGCAAGACCAAGGCTTATCCTAAAGCTTCTTACAGCTAGATAAGATGTTAATTCACTCACTCTCTAGAGTGGTTTTGCTTTCCTTCAAATGCTACTATAAACAAGCACATAATCAATGTATTATGCTATACAACAAGTCCATCAACTTCTACACACGTTTTCACTTGATACACAATTAATGTTCTTGAATGCAATATCTCACACATTAGCCATTGAGTCATTCCAACCTCTTGCTACCCTCACAATCAAGTCTTTAGTAGCATCTCTTTATTATTTTGATGAGTGTCCACTTCACTCACAATCCTCATATGCTTTTAATAAGCCCATTAATGGCCCACCCAATCTGCTCTTTCTAGCACAACAGAGCTCTAATACCAACTATCATGAGCTAGTAGCTCTTCTAGTCATACTTGCGACACATGTTGCCAACTCTTAACTAACATGTCAACCTTCCAATAAACTCATATAGATAAATGGGACATTGTGTATTTTACCACCCATAGAACCAAAATCCTATATGCAACATGTCTATAGGAAAATATGAGCATGTAGTCGAAGCATTTGTGCAAACTAAGTCTAAAAGAATACACCATATAATTAGCCTAATGTATATTAAGAAAGGACTTTTTTAAATAAAGAGAGGGAAAATTCTGTTTTATTAATATATGTCTCATTACATAGTTTTAAGTTTGCAAAGGGAGACTCTAAGCCACTACACTTTGATTCCCAACCCATGCCATAGTGTCCATCCAAGTCACCAAATATGCCCCAATTAAAGAGCATTATAAATCAAAATCCTAATGGCATAAGTAGACATATTTTTTTTGAGTTGACATAAGCTCTTTTCTTCTAACTTGAAAGGGTTTTAATGTGTCATCTTATATGGATGTGAAGCTAAAAATACGAGAACCACAACCATGTGGTTTTTATTTGCACTAGACAAACGATCTATGCTAAAAAGACACAAATACCCCAAAAACAGGAAAAATAATACACAAGTGTATTTGCTTCCAAATTTGTATCACATGACCTCCTCTTGATTCTTGATTTTTACACCAAATTTTATCCGAAATTAAGCATGTTTACCTATCAAATTGATTCTCAAGGCTAGTTTGTGACATCATGCCACCTAACCTTTTTCTTCACCTAAAACTTTTGCAATTGAGTCTATGTAGCCCAATTCTGGACTGATTCTGACCCAGCTCAAATTTCGCCAATCTTGGCCAATTTTACCCAAATTTTTCATTTGGGTTTTCTTCCCCTAATTTTTCTAGACTCAACCTCTCAATCAATTTGACAAAAACTTGAAAAATTTTGTCTCAATTTCGACCAAGAACCACCAAACTGAACCTAAGAAAATTCATTCAAATTTCTCATACAAAAGAGAAATTTTAATCAATTTTAGTCTAATTAATTTAGGGTTTTGATTAGTCCATCATTCGAACACAAAAGCATCAATCAATTTGAACAAAGCTTAAGAAAATAGGCTGAATTTTGATAAAACTAAATAGACCTGAACAACCGCGGTTGAATTTCAAGACTTTCATTATAAACTACTGATCAGTTTTGTTCAAATTAATTCATAGGTTTTACACATTACATTCTTATTATATGAAACCACAAATAACTTTGAACAATTTTGCCTCAAATTGTTCGCATTTGAAAATGCAATTTTTTCGAAAAACTTAGAATAGACCAATTTATGATCTCATCTCATAATTAACAAAAATTTACAATTAATTCATGTAAAATCATCAATCTAGAAATAGTAAAAATTATTCATATAAAATTGTAAATTAATTTTGTCATAAAATTATAATTTTTGAACTCACAATCTTTCTTAATTTTAACAATAATATGATATAAATAATCTCAAAGTATATTTGCATAATATCCAACCACGTAACATGATAGAATAATTGGCTCTAATACCAATTGCAAGAAATTGCATCACAAAATTAAATCAATTATCTGAATCTAATTTATCATACCACATGATATAAATATAATGTAAATTGATAAATAATAATTATAAGATAAAATAATTACTTACCTGATATTGGTTATAAATCACAAAAGGTGAATAAATGCAAATTCTAGTAGGTTCATTCTTCTTGATTCTTAGCAATCTATGGGAAAAGTTGTCTGTAAATTTTGATAGAGAAACTGCAGGAACTAACCTAGTGTGAAAGTAAGGACCTACCTTACATATATTAACTTGATTAGGCTAAACTGACCCATCACAAGATAACCCAATTATAATGCTTACATAACTAGTAATCACTTTTGGCCTATGTGTTATATTAAACTCTATAATATTATCACTTTTAATTTGGACTAATTTATAATAATTAATTTAACATTTGTGTAATTTAAATTTTATAAAATATTATAAACTATGACACTCTACGTGAAAATTTTCTTACATCTACTTCTTGTAATTTAAAGTAATTTGTACGTGAATTATTATTATTAACTAATGATAAATTAATATAAAGAAATTCGATATGATATTGTAACTAATAAGTCGATATTTACTTTTATCGACATAAATAACCCTACCAAAATAACTCTCTTGTACTAGATTTTGATATGATAAACTATGAAAACAATTTATTTTGATAGAATAAATGTTGAAGCCTCCTCTAAGGCTGAGCTTTGGTGACTGGTAAGCACACTTGGATGATAAGACTAAAGGAAAAACCACCATAGTAAGGGGGGTGTAAAGTATTCATCCTCAGGTGAGGAAGGTGTCTATTTATAGGGTTGCTTTGATGCTTCGGTGGATGATAATGGGTCCACTGTCGTGATTCTTAGGTTTTCTGATATAGAATGCAAGCTTCATGTTTATGGGTTCAATTAGGGAATGATACTTGGTGGCGCACTGGGTTTTTTTTTCTGATCATTTACGGATGCTTGTCCGTGATGTTGCTTTTTGACTGGCCAATCGCAGTATCTTTCTCTGACAGTTGTCTCAACCCGATTGGCGAATCTATCCGTCAAATATAATGTAAGGTTATTTCATATTTACAAAAGTTCTTACCAACTTCTCAGTGACAAAATATATTTTTTATCACTAATTTTTTTTCAAATTTTAATTTTAAAATAATTTTTGTTTGATTCAATTTACCTTATAATTTAAAAAAATAAAGCAATATTAGACTTCTATTAATAAAATTCATTAAAATTATAAAAAAAATCTGATATAACAATATTTAATTTCAATGTGAAACTAATATACAAATGACTTTTGGTCCATTAAAATCTTTTTATCGTTAAATAAAGTTACTAAGTTTTAAAATCATTAGAATTTATATTCAACATACACAATATTATTTCTATATATTACATAATTTTTATACACATTCACGACACAAGTGCTTCTCAATAAATAATTTTGTGCATAAACTACTCTTATTTTAAAGTTTATTCATATTTTTTTTGTAATCCTAACCAACTTTAGTAGCAAAATTCCAACATTCCTTTGTTTTTTAAAATTATAAGATAAAATTGAATCAAATAAAAGTTAGAATGTAAAATTAAAATCTTAGTGAAAATTAGAAAGCAAATTGTACATTTTGATCACTTTTCAATTAAATGGTCACATAGGATTTTGTTGCCTCAATTTTACAGTAGTTATGATAAAATATAATTACAAATAATTTTAAACTTGGTTAACAAAAAAATTTTATAAAAATTTACTTACAAATTCCACCAAACTAAAAGAATGAAAACTATTAACCCTTCAAATTACTTTTTCATATATGGATTTCTCAATTTTTATCGAATTGGACTGATCCAAAAATCGTAGCCCATCAATAGTAAAGTAAAACTGAATTGAGCCGACAGTCTCCGGCCCAAATTTTAAAAAGCCAATTGTATTTTTGTTTTTAATTTTAATAACAAAAATCAATGATTTTATTTTTTTTTTCCCTAAACACGAAAATTACTCGTTATGACCAGAGGAACTCACATACATAGATCTTAAGGGAAGACAAGATTCATTTCACAAGCAAGAATACCTCGACCTTCTCTGCGTTTCTCTCGGGAGTATTATTTCTGTGAAATTTAGGATTTCTGGTCTTGCTCTGTCATCGAATTCGCTATTCGGAACCAGTTAGCTATGTTTAGATTCTGGTAATTAATTCTCCATCTTGCTTAAGCTTCATCCTGAACTTCTTTGTTTTGATCTCGTATTTCTTCTGTTTTCTCGATTCGTCCTGTAATTAGATAATTGTCCGGTGTAGCATCGTTCGAGTTTAAGGCTTGGTCACGCCTTTAAGCCCATTTCTGTGTTATAAGCTTGCTGCAATCGCAAAATTCTGATAATCGGGTTCTATCTGTGCGGCTATCTATATTTATACGTTAAAGACACTTATGTAAGATAAACTTCAGTTCTATGTTGATGATTTGGTTTTAGATTTGGTTCTTGGTGTGCATTTTAAAGTAGATTCGAGCGATTTACTTAAACGTGTATACAACTATAGATGGGTATGTATTGACCATTTGTAAATGATCTTGACATAAGTTATTAAATTGGACATTAGATTTTGTCACCTCCAGCGCCAACCTGAACCATCTCTTTCCTTCATATCTAGCTGATATATATTATTGTCGCTGCTATTTCACAATTTGTATGAATTTATAACAGCGCATTGTTAATCCTATCTGCTTGGGTAAGATAGACCAGTAGTGAAATAGTTCTTGATATTTGAATGTGGTGCCATCTACAGAGGTTGGCATTACATTGAAGATATTATAAAATACTCCTGTGACTGAGAGACCCATTCTCGTGCCAGAGGTTTTGCCTTGGGTTGTGAATTCATATCCGTCTTGAATTATCATGGCATATAGGTCTAAACTTTAAATTCTTTTGCTTACAGGGGATCACAAGACCAACAATCTCAACCTCGCCCACAGGATGGTTCTCCACAGTCCTGGTATCCTCCATCTGTTGTAAGCTCTGCAACCTCTTCTAGGCCTACAACACCCAGTGGCACTTACTCAAGCGGCTATAGTTCACAAAAGCCAACAGAGAGGTTGCAATCTCCTTCACATGTTTCACCCGCTGAAGCTGCAGGAGTAATTGCTGTTTTGAAGGACAAAAGGTAAACTTTGTTTTATGTGTAGGATACCTTCCATCGAATAGCTAGACATTGTATCTAATATTTTAGTTTTGAAGTATGCATCTGATGACAAAAATTAGTTTTTACAATTAAACCATGCTGATAGTTTTCTGACTTGATGATAATGTTATGTCAATATTGGCATACCTTTCATAATTGTTTCATCTATATCAAAATTTCTTTAATAATCACTCCTATGGTTTTACCAGTGCTTTAAAATGATTGTCTCTTACATTTTAGGTTATGTTTTTATATGTTCTAAATCCTGATGTTATTTGTATGTAATATTTATCTGAGTGGTGCTGGTGGTTTATTTTGGTATGCTTAAATTGATTTGATGACATGGAGTCATGAACACTTTTGATCTTATTACTTTTGTTTACACTTAATAAATTATCCAGTGTTGATGAGTTACGGAAGCTTTTGTCTGACAAAGATGCATACCAGCAGTTTCTACTATCCCTTGATCAGGTCAAAATTCAAAATAATGTAAGTTGCATATTTGCACTCCCTAGTTTATTTTGACTGGTTTGAAAGCTGAATACAGTGTTTATTCTGCTGTATTCTATACCAGAGAAAGAACAGAACAAAACCTAAGTCTATCTCTTGTTTCCTCAGTGTAATAGATTTGGGGTGATTTTCACACACGCACCAAAAAAAAAAAAGAGAGAGAGAGAGGAAAAGAAAGAAAGATTTTATCAGAATTTTCAGTTGCCTGTTCCATTTCATTGATTGTCTATTCTAGAATATGGTTAGTCAGTAATGACAAAATACTGGTTATATAATGCGGTTAAGGTCCATGGAATAAGTTGTCCAGATTTTGTTTACTTGCCTTTTTTTCTTTTTTGAGAACTATTTGAGTCCACGGCTATAAGATAAGAGAGGCATGGTGTTCTTGCTGTTTAAATGAAGGAGGGAGCGAATGGATACTTAGATTTATACAAGTTATCTTTTCTTAGTATTTAATTTGCAAAGTTGTCATGCTGGAAGCATTGACACTCATTTAAATGCATAGAAATGAGTTGCCCTACCCCTGCCCCATAATAACGTGGCAGAAAATTTTCTTATTGCTGTCATTGTGATCTATACCAACTTGTCTGCAGTTGTTCTCTCCAGCTGCTCATGTTGGTATCGGTTTCTTACATATTTCTAACTAAATTCTTTCCTAATGATATGATCAGCTGAAAGACGAACTATGCAAAGAGACTGAGCAACTTGCCAGTGAGTTATTGATTTTTATCCAAGTATTTAATGTCCTTCAGCTACTGAATGCAGGAAAGTTTCTCAAACTTACTTTAATTCCAAATGCAGGGGAAAATCTGGAAAAGGAGCCTCGTATCAATGAACTTAGGAATCAGGTAACAATCACAGACCTAGATTTGCTTGGCTGTTTCTTAAAATTCATATGCTAACTATGGAACTATCCCCCCCCCCCTTTTTTCTACGTGAACAGTGTAGAATAATTCGCACAACTGAGTTAGCAGCTGCCCAAGAGAAACTAAATGAGCTTGAGAAACAGAAACAAGAAGTGCTGAAGTTCAATTCCCCATCATCCATTCTTCATAGGATTCAAGGTATGGAATTGAAATGAAAATTAGATGGCATCGTTTTGGTGATTGATATCATCATCAAGGCTTAGGCTTTCAGGTTTGTTCGGAGAAATTATAAACTTGTTGATTATCTTGCAGAGGCTATGAATAAGACAGATGAGGAATCTGAAAATCTACATCAGCAACTTCTTGATAGAGAGATTGAACTGGGAGCTTTTGTGCAGAAATACAAAAAGCTTCGTTATGCCTACCACAAGAAGGCTCTCATCCAGCTTGCTGCTAAAACATCAACCGTTTGAGTGCAAATTGGGAAAGCTGCTACTTGTTTATCTAGGACTAGATACAGGAGATTTGCATTTGTTATTTGGCTCATCCTTTCTTGATCAACAGAAGAATTCCACATATAATTGAATTCAAATGGAGCCTAGTGTATAGTCGTATATTGTACACTAATATGTATCCTTGACTTGTTTCGTCTTTTAATTTTCCCTTGCAACAAGTTTCAGAGACACTTGTTGATGGTGTACGAGTTATTTGATCACCAAGCACTGCGCTACCATTAAGATTACTATTTTTAAAACTGAAAGAAGGTCCAACGAAACAAATTAACCTCTATCTTGTCTGTTGGCGAATACAGTCAGTAACGATGCTTTGAAATAAGGTCCAACGGACGTACCCTTAGAATTGAAATTTGCACATTAATGTATTCTGATCATCTGCTTAATGTATTGTTCCCTTGTAATTGGTTAAACGTACGCAACCTGAACATACGAAGTATAATCAACTCACTCTCCAATGAATGGCTCTGTATATTGGCCTTGTAATAAGAAGTTATCTCGAATATGAATAACCAAATTATCCTAGACGTATGATAGCTTTCTCCAATACATACAGAGAGCGTTGCAGCAAAGGTTACAAAGGACAAAAACTGCGACGAAAACCAAAAGACAGTTTAAGTATTACATACTTTATTTTCTTTCCAAAGTTACATCTTATTCTACAAGTAAAGGTAATAGCTAGAAACGTTTGATCTGTATAGTCTGACTCAGGCCACAATGGAGCGAGCAGGCAAAGAGGTATACAACGTAAACCATAATCTGATCTGCTGTAATGAGTATCTATCTTGAGCCAAGAGATAAGCAACCCAGCATGACAATGTAATGATATGCAAAATTCATTCGTTTACAACAATCAAACAAGAAGCTTGACGGCAGATAGCAGCAAGTTATTCTTCAACACGACTTAGTTCTTTCTCCCAGTTAAGGCCAAACATTTGCCGACCAAAAGGTACAATGAGATTATATCGGAAAACCTGCAAAAGATGAATGATTCTTATCAAACACGTAACCAAGAAATCAAATTTATCATATAGATTTTAACAAATACAGCCTTTAACCTCTCCAAATCTTAGCAATGAACAATGATACCAGAATTACCTTATTGTTTATGTCTCGTTGTTGCAGTTTCAAAGCCTCTGAACTCTCAACCCACTCTGAGTGATCTCCACTGCATTTCTTTTCCCATGCTTTCTTTAAGGCTGCTCTCCATTCTGATATATTAGTTCTGATCTCTTTGTTAAGCTGCACCCACTCTGGTGCACATCCATTTTTATTCAAGATTCTGTACAATGTGTCCTCAGCTGGGTCTGCATGAGAATTTGTATCAAACTTAAGGGGCTTGCCTTTTCCAGGCAAATTCTCAAACTGGCCTTCTTCCATGGAATGCCATATTCTTTGCTCAACAACATTGATGATATCAGTTTCTGATCTGTCCAATGACCAACACAATTTAAATATAATTGTTTCGAATATAGTTCACATATTGGATAATGGATACCAATATACCAGAATACCAAAAAGAAAAAGTATTCATTTTATCGGTTTATCACTTAAAATCCAATTAAATTCATGGACTTGCAGAAAGAGCTAAGCATAAGAGGGAGGAAGACAAAAAATTACAACATCATAATGTATTGAAGCAGTAGTTATTATGACTTGAGGAATGCATATTCTCAATTTTGATGTAACTTCACCATGATAATAAGAATAATTTTATTAACATGCGATACTAATTATCCCTACAATACTCAACAAGTGCACACGTTTGAAAAAGAGGTTGAGCCAGTGAAGGAAGGCAAGGAAAAAAATAAAATAAAAATCTCATTTAAAATAAGGTTTAGAGGTTCCCTGCACATATTACAAACTCCTGACACGTAGGATAACACCAGAACAAGAAGAAAGAAACTTTAATGCCCTCCCATTTTTATATTAGAAGACATCAAAATAAGAACAAGCCACTGACTGAAATGACCACTGTTTTCTGTAGTTTTACTAAATAACCATCACTAACCAGACAGAATTTGAAAATGGTTATAATACAGCAAAGTTGCACACTTTTGGTGAAAAATGGATAAAATTGAAAAATTAGGACACAGGAAACAAAACTATAAGTTCTGTACATCAAGTGCATAATCTCCCTCGTTTTCACAATGAACAAGGCACCTGCTTTATTAATTTCATGCAGCACCAGCACCAATTGCAATATGAAATACTAAACGATCAAACGAGAATTATTCCACAACCAACAAACTCATATATGAGATGAAACCACAAGATGGCAGGCAGAGCAAAACTGTGTAATTTATTCTATAATTCATTTTGTACAATGATCAGAACCTCAGATGGCATATTACCTAACATTGTTACGTTGACCACGTAGCTCAGGAGGTAGTTTACGATCATTGACAGCGTCAATCACAGCTGAGAGGCGGTCCACCAGTTTCTTCTCCGCCTTCGAAGAATTACCGGATGACGTTGAAGATGGCGAAGAGGATGAAGAAGAAGCACATCTAACACCGGAAATGTTAGAGCCAACCACTGCCGCCGATTCGGGCATTAGAGCAAGCAATTTCAATGATCTCCGAAGGCAGATCGCCATGGCTGACACCTCCCTGAATGCTTGGGAGTCTCGACCTTCCCACCAATTTGGGTTTTCTTGGCTCACTCTGGCGTTGGTAATTTGGCGGCCAAAATTAGTCCCACGTGGCCTCTTCTGTATGGATGTTGAAGAGGCATGTGGCCCCCACTGAAACTTCATTTTTGTTTTGATCAACATAAAAGGTGGACTTTTTGAACTTGTCACAAAAGCTCTTGGTTTTGGTCACTAATTGTCACAAAAGCTACGAGTTGGCCAAAAACACTTGAACAATCTGGGTAACAATTTGGGCTTGTTAGTTTGGACTTTTTGGTGTAATAGTAAATTGCATCTCATACGTTGAAAAAGAAAATATTGCTTCTCTTGAGATGATCGAAAAAAAAAATTAATGATCTGACAAAAAAATTGCTTCTTATAAATATTCTAAATAAAAGAAATAATAATTTCTTATAGGAAGCATAAAAAATGCTAAAATTTAAAAAAATACACACAATGAGCACAAATTGCTAAATCAATATATTTTGTTATTAGTTAACTTTAAGACCCTGTTTGATTGGAGGATTTTAGGATCTGATAGCGGAATCAGAAAACTGATTTTATGAAATCTTATTTGGTTCACTTGTGAGGGAATCTGATATCCTTATCTGCCTTAACCCATTACCCCATTTGAAATCCTTACCCCTCCTTACCCCTCCTAAGTATTCTGATTTCCCTTACCTATCTAAATTAGAAAAAAAAAATTCTTCCTCTTTCTCTAATAATTATTTTATTTCATAAAATTATTTTAATAAAATTATTTTTATTTTATTAAATATATTAAATAAATTTTATTAAATA
>JANHAO010025021.1:0-11454 GCA_026873985.1 Saraca asoca
TTACATAATATATAATATTATATTTAATATAATAATTTATTTTATAAATATTATTAAAAAATATTTATAAATATAATTAATTTATTGAGTTAATTTATAAACCAAATAAATCAAACTAATTATAAATCAAATTTGATTCATTTAAAAAACGAGTCAATATATTTCAACTTAAGGTTCAACTCATTTATTTCACAAATAAAATTCATCAAGTCAATTTTTTAATTAAATTACGAGTGATTCATGATTGATTCAATTTATTTCCAACCCTACGTCAAATCAAGAATCTCCTATGATTCACTTCATAAAAATTTTCTTGTGAGGAGTTTTATATACTTCAACAATAAGATATTTATTTCATTCATCCAATAAATAAAAAATAATTATTAATTTTCTTAATTTTAATATTTTATAAATTCATATAGTAGATCTTTAAGCTATATGAATTTCACAAAATTAATAAATAAAAATAAATTTTATAATTACTTTTAGTGGAACTAAAGATATATGTTATAATTAAAGTATATGAGAAATCCTCTATTCTTCTGTTAATGATTCTTTCTTCACGTGTGGCAAGATCTTTGACGGTCATACATTTGAAGGGTGGCGATTGTTTTTTCAGACATAATCAACATCGATGCTGATAAACATAAGTTATACCAAAGTTATCAACAAGTCACCAGAAAAGGCAAACCACTAGTATCAAATGACCCTTTAATACTTGGAAGTTTATGACTAATGCGTTTATATATTATTCATTAATTTTTTAGGAGAAAGAAGAGTTTGGTATTATATATATTATTACTGAGCAGACGAAGAGTAAAGGTGTCGTCGTATTAATATTACAGAAGAGACGATGGGGAAGAAAGCTCCACTGGACATTAAGATAACAAGAAGAGGAGGAAGTTACCATACTACGTATACTAGTATTTGATTCAAATATTAATTTGTGATTAGGTCTTGACATAAGAAAAAGATTATGATTGATTTTGAAACCAATATTTTATATTATAAATACTTGTGATAAACATAAATTTGATATATGAGAGAGATTTTATGTGAAATTTTAAAGGTTTGGAAGAACGTAAGCATAATGGTTAGGAAATTGTGAGATTATGTTGAGACACACACATTATCTTATAATTTTAATGATATAGTGAATCCCTTCTTATCTGTAATTTTTCTTTAAAATTTTGAGTTTTTCATGTTATTATTATTTTTTTTTACATTGCTATGTGTTTTAAATTTTATTTTTCTTACCTTTTCCCTACTAGGATTATAAGAAGTGATCCTATTAAATGAGTATTTTGCTATAATGAATTCTCATGTAACATCATGTACAATTATTATTATTCAATTAAATTTTATATGTACAGATCCGATGCTTTGTAAAATGTTTCAAAATATCAAATTAATTGATTGTTTTAATTCATCCAACTTGTCTAACAAATGGACATTTAAACTCTGTCTCATTATTATGTTGAGAGTTATTCTCATTTTGGACATCTTAAGTGAATGCATGAACTATTTAGTAAAGATGTACATGTGATTGTATTTTGATATGTATATCTGGTTTCTCATACATTTCACATTATGTGTCGGTCATTGAAATATAAGTATTCAAGACATGTATGACATTAGTATTCTTATCGAATATGATGTTCTACATTATTGGGTACTTGTGCTTGACTTATGATTGTAATTGCGTCATTTTTGTTGTTATTATTGTTGACATTCATTGTTGTGATCACATATTATAATCCAAGTTCTCGTTTGTTAAACTATGTTATCCAGATAAGAGATTGCTAGAATTTTCCTATGTGGACTATCATAATTTAATGAAATCATATGTTATTAGTTTAAATGAATGTCATGATGACTAATTAGTATGGGTCAATTAATTATATAATCAAGTTATTGGATATATACTGATATCTAAATCATTGATGATTCTAGTAGTGTGAGCCTTGTCACTGAGCTAATGATGATGAGTCAGTTGGCCTAGTAGAGTTACAGTAAGGTAAGTCTCTACTTATATCCTAGTAGAGTTATATCTATCCCATTGAGACTTCGATTTTGGTTTTCTCTACCTTATCTCTACTAGGGTTATAAGGAGTGAACGTGTTAAAGGAGTTTTTCGCTATAATGAATTCTCAAGTAACACCATGTACTATTTTATTATTATTCAATTAAACTTAATATGTACAGATCTGATACTTTGTAACATGATTCAAAAAATTAGGTTAATTGGTTGTTTTAATTTATCCAAATTTTCTAACAATTGGTATCAAAGCCAAATTTTCTTCTTTCATGTTACAAAGCTCAAATTTGTACAGATTTGCTTTTTTGAGATTTTATATAATCCATAATTTGTTATGTAAAATTATAATGTATCTGAGAATATGAGATTTATTTATATTTTTAGCTTAATATGTTTCTAAATTGGTTAAAAAAAAATTTGTAAACCTAACTCATGAATTGATGTAACTTAAATTTTTTTTCAAAAAATTCAATTTATAAATTTGAAGGATTTAAAGATTTTTTAAAATTAATTTGTGATTACATCTCTAAGAGTTTATAATGTGTAAAAGGTACAAATCAATTTTAATAAATACTATTGAAAAGATGAATTTTCAAAATTTCATATACGTCTTTGGGCAAAAAGTTTCTTTTCCAAAATTCGGTTTAATTATAAGGTATTTATTCAAATTGATTGATGTTTAATTGATAGAATAATAAGGTAGACAAAAGTCCTCAATCAATTTTGAGAAACCCGAACTATTAGAACATCAATTTCAAATTCTTGAAAGAAAATTTTTCAGAAACTTGAATTAGTTTTAGTTTTTCCAATTGCATAAACAAGTGGTAAGTTTCTCAAATTGATGGAGGGTTTTGATGGAGAATGACATGGGTAATAAAACCCATGCAATAATTTTGAAAATTGTGATTGAATTTGGCGAATTGAACTGAGTCGTCAGTCAGGTTTGAAACGGGTGTAGAAGACTGCAATCGGGTGAAGAAGATAAAGCTAAGGCGCATCAGTGCCTTGTCCATGAACATGCTCGGTGCGTGGGCTCCACTCATCACCGAGACAACAGCGAATGGTGAGTTTGATCACACTATTGGCCTCCACTCTCCAAGGCAGTTTTAATGCATATTTGTTTGGAAATAAAATTATCTTAATTATTTTTTGCCTAATTTATTTGATTCTTAATTTAATATTATTTGGGTCTTAAAATTTTAAAATATAATTTCTACATATTATCTTACTTTCTGGAATTTTTCTAAAATTTTTGGCTACTGTCTTGTTATTATTTGAATTTTATATGTTAGTATGTATAGAATTAAGATTATGAAGAACTCATATTACTCGTGTTATTTTGACATGAAGATTTATTATATGATTCTTACATATTATACTACTATGTGTAATTTTTGAAGGCTGATTTGATGTCGTGTGTACATTTGAATATTTTTTAGATTATTGTCTGTAATTTTTAAAATTATGTAAGAATTAAATTTTTGCTCATATTATGCCATGAAATTTTGTACAATTGTATACTTACCTATCATGGAATTAGTTGTATAAAATTTTACTGAAATAAAATTTTGATTGTATTTAGGAGAGTGTTATGTTAGTAATATATATACCATATTGGTGTAATATTGTTAATATGATTTTGTTAGTGATACTGTGAGTGTTAAAATTGGTTATTATATTCTTAAAATTTTAAATGCCCTATTGGTGTTAAGCTTTAGAAATGTAGCATTCAATCCTTGTGTTCTATTATGAAACCTTAAATATCCTATCGATGTTAGGTTTCATAATATAATATTATTTATAATTGCATAGTTGGTATTTTGAGAGGAAAATATAGCATGATTAACATTATACATGCATTATTAGTATATATGATTAATTTCATAGATCAATTTTCCTTAGCCTCATTACCTATGCAATTAGCCTATGTGAAAACTTTGCATGGGACTAACTATGAGGGTTAGGATGAATCTCTGTAATTGTATCTAGTGACATTAATTTTGATCTGGCTTTGAAAAAGGAAGAACTATGAATGATGATAAGTCTACTACTACTCAAATAGCTTAACATGAAAGATGGATACATTCGAATGGAGTATGTTTGATGGTTATGAGATGCACCATGGACAAGACCATCAGACTGGGTATTCCTAATACTAAAAAGGCAAAGGTTTTGCTTGACTCTATTCATGAGAAATTCTCAAAGTTAGATGAGAGAGTATCTTTTTAGCTTTAGCTGTAGCTTGTTTTGAATAATATATAAAAGAAAGTACCATCCAATACTTGGTGGTTGGATATTAGTGCGACAATCTATGTTACAAATTCTTTACAAATGCTTAAAAATAGAAGGAGACCAAATGATGGGGAATTAGTGGTTAGGTTGGCTAATGGCAACATAGTTAAAGTGGATCACATAGGAGCAATGGTTTTAACTTTGTCTTCTAGACATATTCTAGAATTAAAAGACATAGTTTGTGAACCTTCCATGAAAAGGAACTTAGTTTGAGTTGTTGCCTTAGACAAATGCGGTTATTCTTATTCATTTGGAAAATGAGAAGTTACCTTATACTATAAGTCTACTATTGTTAATGGATCTTTGTCTAAAAGGCTATATAATCTTGAATTGGATCTTGTTGTTGGAAATGATGTGAAATCTATAGTTAAAAGCAAAAAGGGTAGAATAGATGAGAAATCCCTAATGCTTTGGCATAGGCTTTTGAGCTATATATCTTGAGAGAGGATGGAAAGATTGATAAAGGAAGGAGTTTTATATGATCTAGATTTCTCAAATTTCAGCGCTTGTATTGATTGCATCAAAGGAAAACTCCCTACTAAAGCTAGAAAAGGGAAAAGAACTAGAAAACAAGAAGTTGTGGAATTGATCCACATTGATGTTAGTGGACCTATTTCACCTAGTGTTATGAGTGGATACAAATATATCATTACTTTTATTGATGACCATTCAAGATTCAAATGGATAGAACTTCTCACAGAGAAGTCTAAGTCATTAGATGCCTTTAAGAAATTCAAGATTGCAATTGAACTTAAGCTGGGTAAGCAGATTAAGTGTGTTAATTCAAATAGAGGTGATGAATATTATGGTAGATATAATGAGATAGGTAGAAACCCTAGTCTTTTTGCTAGATATCTACAGAAGTGTGGAATAGAAGCAAGTTACACCATGCCTAGTACTTCAGAGCATAATGGTATTGCAAAAAAAGAAACTGGATGCTTTTGGATATGGTAAGGTGTATGTTAGCCTATTCTTCTTTGCTAGAAGTTTTTTGGGGAGATGCTTTGAAACCTACTGCCTATGTTTTGAATCAAGTTACCAGCAAATTTGTGCCTAAAACTCCATATGAATTGATGTATAGGAAAAAAACCTAGTTTAAGGCATTGCTATGTTTGGGGTTGTAAAGCTAAGTTAAGGTCATATAGTTCATTCACTAAGAAACTTGATTCAAAGACCATACGTGGATACTTTATTAGCTATTATAGTAGGTCAGAGGTAGCAGGCATTATTGTCTAACTCATTCTATAAGGATTATTGGGTCAAATCATGCAATTTGTTTTAAGGATGAGTTCAAGAGTTAGAGTGAAGCACCTCATGTTACTTCTTTTGGAGAAGAATAAAATTTATCCTGCTAATGACTATAAAGCAGAGTGTAGTCCCACTAGTGACTCCATCAATTGGAACATTTTAGATAGTTCCACTAGATAATCCAAAGCAACCAGTGATAGTGTATAGAAAACCAGAGCTTGTAATTGAAGAGATTTCTTTAAAGAGATCTTAAAGGGTACACCAACAAGCAATTTCAAGTGATTACATGATATATTTGCAGGAACATGAGTTCAAAGTCAATGATGATTCAAATCCCATAAACTTTTCAAAATAGTTTCTGGTGTGAAATCTTCAGAGTGGATGAATGCTATGGAAGATGAAATGCCTTCAATGTACAAGAATGATGTATGGGATCTGGTGGAAATGCTTGCTAATTATGAACCAACTAGATGCAAATGGGTTTTTAAGACAAAGTAGAATGCTTAAAGTGAAATTTAGAGGTATAAAGCTAGATTGGTAGTGTTATAGGCAAAAACTGGCTTTGGAAAACAAGTCAGAACAAGCCCGACAGAAGCAAAGATATTCGACGCGCTAAGGTTACCCAGCGAGCTCCACCTCACTCTTCACCACAAAGCGACACAGCAAGATCACCATGAAACCAGCTCATAAAGTAGCTGAACATCTAGCACGAGCTCGCTGCGTTACATCCGACAACCTCGAGCTTGCTAAACGACCTGTCGCAGCATCCCCAAGCTAAGGAGCCTAGCTCAGGAGGATGAATATCCCGCTCGACCAAACAAGATCACGGGACAAACGCATATGAATATCAATCCACAGCTGACAAGTAGGGGCCCACCCCACTGACAGAAGCCTATAGCAGCTAGATTGTAGGAGTCTTTAGGTCTTTTCTATTTATTTCTTGATGTAATACAACTGTAACTTGTATTTAATGCATATAACTCTTCCTTCCTCTATAAATAGGAATATATTGTTAGAAAGGGAGGAGGATGAAAACTGGTATCCTAAAACTCTGTAAAAATCTTTTCTCAAATATTAATAAAAGCTCCGCCATGGACGTAGGGTCCGGTACTGCCCGGATTTAGCCGAACCATGTTAAAAACATTGCTCCACCTTCTCCTCCTTCCTCTCCTTCACTCCCCATACACTCCAGAGGCAGAATTAGGTCCACGAACTCATCCCCATTGGCTGGAATCTGGAACTCTCTGTACGAACTAAATTCCGACGTCAATAGGTAGTAAAAGCCTATACTCAAAGCGAAAGCATAGACTATAAAGAAATTTTTTTGCCAATTTTGACAAAGGACTTGTTTTGAGTTATAATGGCGCTAATGGATCATTTTGATCTAAAACTCCACGAGATGGATGTTAAAACAAACTTCATGAATGATAATATGTAGGAAACATTTACGTGAAATAACCCAATCATTTCCTAGAGAAACACAAAAAAGCACTTAGTGTGTAAGTTGAGGAAGTCTATATATGGCTTAAAAAAAGCATCTAGATAGTAGTATCTCAACTTTGATGAGATAGTGACTTTTCTTGGTTTCAATGAGAATATAATGGATTAGTGTATCTACTACTTGATAAGTGAGAGTAGTTATGTGATCCTCATGTTGTATGTTGATGATATTCTCTTTCCTAGTAATGACATGAACCTATTGAATGAAACAAAGCAAACCTCGTCATAACATTCTAAAATGAAGGATTTTGGTGATGTCTCCTTTATATTGGGCATATAGATTCACTATGATAAATCCTAAGGTTTTCTTGGCTTGTCTAAGAGATCATATATTGAGAAAGTGCTTAAAGTTCAGTATGGATGCATGTTCTCGTTATTTTGTACCCATTCAAAAGGGTGAGTTTCTTTCCAAAGCCTAATGTCTTCAAAATGATGATAAGAAATCTAGAATGAAGATGGTCCTGTATACAACCTGATATAGTATTTGTGGTTGGTTTACTAGGGGTTTACTCGAGTGTTCCCAGTCAGAGACATTGGATTGTTGCAAAAAACTAAAAGGTTATGAGATACCTACAAAGTACAAAGAACTACATGTTGACCTACAGGAGATTTGATGATCTTATTGTCACAAGCTATTCAGACTTTGATTTTGATAGCTGTCCAAATGATGAGAAATCGACATCTAAATATGTTTTTATGATGACAAAAGGACTTGTATCATGGAAAAGTATTCAATAGTCAATTGCAATAACCTCTACTATGGAAGTAAAGTACGTCATGTGTTATGAAATTACACGTGAAGCTATATGGTAAAGTAAATTTATATCTGGTTCCAATATTGTTGAGAGCATTTTGAGGCCCTTAACAATATATCGCGATAATGTTGTTGCTGTATGCTTGTTTCAAATCAATACAAGTAATGCCCATACAAAGCACTTTGATATAAGTATGAATTTGTGAGAGGAGATACATAAGCATTAAACTTTCATTAAGCATATTTCCATGGATTGTATGCTCATGGATCCACTAGCCAATGGGTTAACGGTGCAAATGTATCATGATCATGTTAAGAATATGGGATTAGCTAAGTCTTATGATGCTTTAGGTTAGTCAGAGTTTTTTCTTTCTGAATTTTGTTGAAAACATTGAATTTATTATTATCTTGAGATTTATATTGTATTAATGAAATTGCCATATATTTTATTTATATGTTATTATTGAATGTGCATATTTATTTTATGGCATATCGATAAAGACATTTAAATCCTATCTCATTATTATGTTGAGATTTATTTTCATTTTGGGCATCTTAGGAAGATGCATGGACCATTTTGTAAAGATGTACATATGATCGTATTTTAATGTATATATCTAATTTCTCACACATTGCACATTATGTTTCGGTTGTTGAAATATAAGTATTCAAGATATGTATGACATTAGCATTCTTATTAGATATGATAATCTACATTATTGGATACTTATGTTTGACCTAATGATTGTAACAGTGTAATTTTTGTTGTTGTTGTTCACATTCATTATTGTGACTACATATTGTATTCAAGTTCTTGTTTGTTAAACTATATTGTTCAAATGAGATATTATTGAAATTTTCCTCTGTGAACTATCGCAGTTTAATTAAATAATATATTATTGGATTAAATAAATGTAACGATAACTAATTATTATAGATAAATTAATAACTAATTATTATAGATAAATTAATTATGTAATCAAGTTATTTGACCTATCACGAAACCTAGACCATTAGCGGACCCTACTTATGTGAACCTTGTTATTGGACTAATGATGATGGATTAGTTGGCCCTCAATTGGCCTAGTAGGATTATAGCAATATTCATACCCTAATAGAGTTGTAGTTCTCCTATTGAGACTTCATTTTTAGTTTTTTTTTTTTCTCTTCTTTCTATTAGGGTTATAATGAGTAAATTTGAATGTTAAATAGAATTTTATTATTATGCAATTAAACCTTATATATACAGATTTAATACTTTAGAATATGATTCAAAAAATCAGTTTAATTGACTTTTTTAAATTTATCCAATTTTTCTAACATTAATAACATGATATCTGTGTCTTTGGAGCAGGGATATTTTTTCTAGCAATGTACGCAAGCAGCCTAATCCTATTATTACACCACCAGATATGCAAATAATAATAATAATAAAGAAAGGAAGAAGCACGTAACCTGTTTTTCTTTTAGCCGTAAAAATCCTTCCTTATGAGGCTACTTTATAAGCCACAACAGACATGCTTTAATATATTTATCAAGATTGTAAATCGAAATTGCGATCCCAATCGTAATTTCGATATGCTTTTTTTGCACGTGCGAGTGTTTTAAAAATAAAAATATAGGTTACAAATATTGTAATTATGAAATTTTGTTTTACCCATATAAAATATATTAAAAATTATATAATGAGTATTAATTTATATTAATTAATATTAATTCTTTAAAAAAATTACTCTAATATCCGAACTCAGGCATATTTATACATAAACTCTCCCTTTTTAGAAAATTAATTTAATTTTTCTAACTTTTTTCACTAAAATTACAACAGCCCCGGCTCTTATCTTTGTGTCTAAAAGGTAGATTCAGTTACCTTTTTGGGAATCCACAGGTATTATTTGTCGATGTGAAGGGTGGACTCTTTATATATATATATATATATATATGTTGCCTAAGACGTATCATACATATATTTTAAATGAATTTTCATAAGATAAATAATTGAATTTTAGTAATTTTGATCATAAATTAAGTGTGATTTAAATTTAAATTTTATTAATTAAGGCAAAAATACATATCAAACACATTTCTAGCCTCATATTAAAAAAGATTTTTAATAAATAATTAAAAAGCAAAGATGGTAAAAACACATATTACAACCAACTTAAAACTAAAACACATATTAAAAATATAGTAAAAAAATTTAATAAAAACACATTAAACTATTTATAAAGCTAGTATTGAAAATGCAACACATATATTAAAAGCACACTTAAAACTGAAATACATATTAAAAACACGTGTTATGTATAAGGATTTCTTAAAATCAAAATTTTAGCTTTTATCAAATGTTGTGGTGTTATTATACAAGTTACTTACACTACAGAAAATGGTGTGATTTAGTAGCAGTTATTTAATGGTGGTTAGGTTAACTGACTCGTAATAATATCTATAACGGCGATTAAGTTAACTGACGCTATTATTTAATTTTTTTAAAATAATAGTGACGGTTAACGTTTAATCACCGCTATTATTTAAAAATTTTTAAGAATAGCAGTGGTTAAAAGTTTTAACTGTCGTTATGTATTTTATTTGTCAAACGGTACATTTGGCTCAGAAGCTTATTATTCTGCCCTCTGCTACTTCTTCTCCCCAAAAATATTCTGCGCATGAGCTCACTTCTGTCTCTATCTCACTTTACCATAAAGTCTTGCTCGGACCTTTATTATTGTTGTCACCGGCATCGGAGTTTGCCATTACCGCTATCGCCACTGCAATTGCCAGAGAAGAGGTAAGTTGGTTTATATTTGAATTCTTCTATTTTAATTTATAGTTAGGGATTTCAAACATTATTAGAATGTTGCATTTAGGATTCAGAGATTTATGGATGATTTCTATGCAAAATGAATAATTACTTAAATTTAAGGGTCTAAAAGATGAAGAAACAACTTGTTTAAAAGATGAAACCAGAAGTATGGATTTAGTCCGGTTAGTTTAGAGAAGAGGCAATAGCCATTGGGGTCTCCCTTTGTATATGTAATAAAGCAAAAAGGGGATTCTAGATGAGTACATAATGTAGTCATGCTTTAGATGGATAGTATTTATCTTCTTATAGAATTGGTTATATAATCAGTCAATGCATTGCATACCAATATTGAATTGGTAATCCCGTCTGATTATCCCGATGTTCAATGAATCCTTTAGCTATAACCACTTTGGCGAGCTAACTTTAACAATTGCACTTTGTTGATTTATGTTGCGAACTAATTAGTGTAAAAATGTAGTATGACTATGACAGTGTAATAGTCAATGGTCAATAATGATTTTTTTGGTGAGTTATTGGCCCTGGAATTCATGCTAATATAATGTGAGTTGAGTTGAAGAGCTACTGTTATAAACATGAGAGGAGGCTCCATTTGCAAGTAGGATGAGTTAGTCGAGAAGATGTTGCATCTTCTAATCATGTTACTGATTGGTACTTTTCATAACAAAAAGGTTGTGTTTTTTTTTCTTTTATTATTATAGTAATATGCTTTATTGTATTCACTCTATATAGGTTTATGAAGATTATAAAATTTTAAGATCCTTGTTTGTTCTTAATTTAAGTGTCAAAAATTGAATTTTG